>JAOXNX010000035.1:11728106-11756328 GCA_028566075.1 Solidago caesia
AGAATGAATGATTGTTTTATTTGTTTTACGTTAATAGTTGTTTTATTTGAACCAATCCCTATATATATATATATATACTAGTAAATTTCCGGCTGTGTGCACAGCCCCCTCAAAACATATTTAACGAAGTTACTATAAAGTTTTAATTAGGTGTGTATGGTTAGTTAACAATTAATTATTCAATCAGTACCATCAATTTGACATTTAAAAAAAAAAAGTTAAAGCAAAATTATTGGTTAACATTTACCATCAATCAAACATTTTGTGGCCATAAACATTAACTAAAATAGTTAACTGGCCTGTTATATTTAACCACAATACTCCAGTGGTCCGTCAATGATTAAAATTAACCGCTAAAAAAACCCATAATACTTAAAAATGAAACTTTCATTGTGACAATAATTAACGACCAGAAAGATATTCAAGCACTTTTATTACAAGGTCACTTATAATTAACGAGCAAATAGATATTCACACACCTTTATACTCGATAGTTAGTTTGTCATGACTTTGGTGGTCTTGGTTTGGATGTGTACATAGTGTTGATGAGTGCTTCTGACCATGGGTTGGGTTCATTCTCACAAGTATGGTTATGTTTTTGTCTTATATTATTATTTATCATATGATGTATTGGTAAAGGAAAATGTACTGAGATATGGGAGTGCTCTTCATTTTTCATGGAGAGGGATACTTCATGTGTTCGATTCTTACTTCCGGATAGCCATGGGCATGGGTCAAAACCCGACCCAGCTTGGCTTGGTCCGAAACCCGAAAGAGCAAGAAACTCAAAACCGAAGCCCGGCCCGTTTAGCATTCAGTCGTTTCGGTCAGTCCCGGTTTAAACCAGTTCGGGTTTGGTCCTAACCGGCTTGGCCCCAAATTCTTTTTTGTGGGCTTTATTTGATGGGCTATTTAAATGGACTCAACCTGCTGGGCTAAATTAAATACATAGATCACATAACAGCCAAGTTAACAATTGGACTACATCAGTTGCAAAATGCAAAGTTGCAAGCAATACATATTATAAAATATAAAGATTACAATTCCATTGTTGAAAAATACATTTTTGGGATATATGAATTTATCAAAGTATCTTTAATGATTAAAATAAATCATCAATCCCTTATCTTTTAAAATATCTCCACTAACCTCTTTACATCAATTATTTTTACATCAATTACCTACATCACTCGACGTTGTCACCACCACACCGCCACCTCAACATTGCGTTGGTAGCCCCTCTAATTGATGTTTATGATTGAATAACTGAACTTTATGCCAACTATCTCCATTATTATTAAAAAGATGTTCAATCATACACCTTTATAATATCATTCTTTTCTTCTTTTTTTTTTTTTTTTTGTTACTGACCTATTTCAAAAGTATACAAGACACAACCACCATGTGTTGCCCAAATCAATATATAAAGAATATAAATATAAATAAATACTACTCATTGGGACTTCATGATCACATCCAATTCATTCCATCAGGATTTAGGAAAAATAGTACCACACTTGTACGATACCTATTTTTGCTAAATCTCTTACCACCTTAGATTCACTAAGGACTTAGTAAATTTGCGGTTTGTGTTAAGAACTTGGTAAATTTGCGGTTTGTGTTAAGGACTTGGTAAATTTGCGGTTTGTATTAACATTTTCAAGAGATTAACGCAGATTGGATGCCGTTTCTTATCAAGCCCTTCACTTATTGTTTAGACAATCTGAAAAACGAAATTGTTTATACATCCATTGAAAAAGATGTGGTCAGCTTTATCAGAGGGTCATAGGTTTGAATCCTGTTACCTTGATGTGAGCCTGTGAAACATTCTGTCAGCAAATAATCAAATATGAAGATCCATCGACGGATACATATTAGGTTTATCCATTTGTTCAGTCACATGAAGTTAATTTGGATACAAGGTCTATATATTATTGGCTCTTAAGGTCCCATAATGATGGCATGTACATTACAAAGCTGGAGATGAGCTTAAAAAAAAGGCAATAGGTTTCAACTATATCATTTACACAAGCAATTTAAACATTAAGAGCTGAATAATACAAGCAAATACATAAGTCATACAATTATACCATCTCTCATGCTGAATACTCTTTCTTTCCAGACATGGAAAAGTATAGAACCCACCCTTCTATTTTCGGGTCTTTCTACTTTTTTAACTACACTTGGATTTCTGTGCTCGAGACTTTTCATAATATAAAAAAAATTACAGAAACAACCTTCCTTTCCCCTGTGGGCTGCTTAATGAGAGAGAGAGATGGAGAGAATACAGTAGGCATACATGCCCGCCTTAATCTGTACTTGTCTGGAAAGAAGATATGACGCGGTTTCAACAGGATTCAGGTGAAGGGATTTAGAACCCTCGATAGGAATTCCACAGCAGATCTCCTTGATATATATATCATGTCCCTGCAGCAGCAGGTGGAAAAAACTGAAGACCAATTTGCTTCTTTACGTGGTCTGGAATTAGCCTGTTCACAAGCTCCGGAGATGCTGCAGATAACTGGACCATGACTAATAATATTTAGTAATAAAAAAATTAACCAGAACCATACTTACAATATAATAGAGTTTGACTAAATGTAGCAATTTCAACTCCCCTCATAAGCAAACAAGTCTATTTGATCAATTTCTTAATATAAAACAGAAATGAGGCAAGTGGGGAGGTTAAACAGGTTAAGAGTCATCTGGAATGTACTCAAGCCGGAACTAGCTTGGTACTTTGATCAACATTATGTCATCTGACATGTGTAATACTTTCCCTTTAAAAGGTAAAAAAAATTCACTCATTGTAATTAATGAATAAATAATACTTGATTTTCCAAAAAAAAAAAAAAAAAAAACAGTTTCAAAAGCCAACTTTGGTATGCTAAGTGAACTTTTGGTGCACCCCATTCCAAAAAAATTGAAGATCAAAGATTTCCATGCTCTAACTATGAAAGTGAATATAGTAATGATATACTCCGTGTTTGAAAACCTTTATACTGTGAGACTTCTTAAAGAGTCATGAAGATGTCAACTATCCTTGAATGAAAAAATTTAAGTAAAATGACTGCTGCTCAATTTGTCTTGAAACCATCCCAATCACATCTCTAAAAAACCCAAGCCTAATAATGCAACTATACTAACACGTCACTTTGGTTTATTTAGAATGACTACTCCATGCAAGTCTTACCATAATATGATCACTTGTAGACAAATTTGGGATAAAGTGGGTATGTCATTCACTCATTCTAGTTTTCCAATTTAGTGGTCCAAGAAGTGGGTCATCAAGTTATCTTATATAAGGTAAAAGGACCACTTTATCCGAACACGAGTTTCTAACGAAAAAAAAGTTGCAATTAATAGGACAACTAAGTAGTAAGTACACCATTAGTAGTATACCAAGTTTCCCAACCAATCTTAGACTTCTATATCTTACATGAGAGCATCATGGCATGTCAAGAAGACTAATTCCATCCGTAATCAATATCTAAATGCACATGAAGATGAAGCCACTTTACTGTGTATTGGATAAATCAATATAACAGCTAGTATCTGAACTTAGATTATTTAAAATGTACTAAATAGGTTTGAAATGCAACTTCCGACCATTACCCAAAACACTGACCTAGCTGATTTTTTCGAACATTTCATATATGTAGAGGTTGTGAGGCAGGCTGGTCAAAAGGATTCAGATTGAAAAACATACACACAAATAATTGGTTCGTTTATTATGATTCCTGAAAAACTAAATATTATGATCACTATCAAAATATTTAAATGCAATGATTAAGTAGGCTGAATGAAGAGTGAGATAAAACAAAACCCAAATCTACCCTTTCTTATCATTGGCCAAAGACATATATCAAGAGTCGCAATATAAAAACATATTACCTCTTGTTTAAAGTTGAATAGAGGTGGTAATTGTCTACCATTTGGTAAGCGAGCATTAGGTTGCCGAATCTCATCAAAGAAAGGATGTGCGATGGCTTCAAGCTACATGGTAAGACGCTTAGTAAGAAAAAGCAGTAGACAAACATATATATGCATGAGTAATTAAGAGACATAACATGAGTAGTTCAGCCACAATAGAATCAATGATTCATCTGATCAAAAATACATACTGTGTTTGGATTTGCAATATGGAACTGCTTATTTGGTTCACAATAATCAATCTTTATGTTCAGTCAAAAATTTGATAATCAGTTGCATACAGCAACAAACAAAGAAGGCAAAAGAGTACGAGCCTATTTACCCCTTCTTTTAGCCTAATGTGAAAATTTTTAACTCAAATTAACAAAACATCTCTTTTTATTACAAAAACAATTATCTACTACTGTAGTCCTTGCATAATTAGAACTTTTTGATCACTAAAACAATTGAACATCAAACAGCATAAGCACACATCCAAACACTATCCTTGTACATCACAGTTTACTACATCCAGTTATTTAATTCTGATTATTCAGTGACCAACAATCACTTCTTAGGCAGACAATTAGAAACATGAAATAAATAGAAAGTGTGGATATGTAAAACTCACAGCATTACAACGAAGACTTGGGGAGTACTGCAGGAGTCGTGAAGCAAGATCGATTGCTTCAGGAGGCATTCGCTTATGAAATACCTAAAACAAGAAAAATGGGCGAAATTATAACTGGCATTGAGATGAACCAGAACTTGCTGTAGTTCATACTTGCCACCATTTAAGGCAGCAAAAATATATCAAATGGTAGGATCAAAGTGTTGAAACCAAAGTATGTAAACAAAATAATACCTTATGCCAAGGGTGGGCTTTTACTTGAGGAAACCTAAAATCAGTGTAGTTTGGATTCATACAGCGAAGTTCTTCTCGAGTTGGTGTCCCGAGAACCTGACAGTTGAATGTAACAGGTTATAAGCTTATGAGATGGTTCTACCAAATTTAGATTTAAAGAAACCCATACCTTAATAATCTCCACTAGCTGGTCTACTGCATTTTCTCCAGGAAATAGTGGCTACAAAGTTCAAAATACCACAAAAATTCAATATATAACGAAAGGCCCGCATTAATATGATTCTCTATGCCTGTAAGAACAGTTTGTGCTGCTAACCTGCCCCAAAAGAAGTTCAGCAAGAATGCAACCAGCCGACCATATATCAATTGAAGTTGTGTACTCTGTAGCACCAAAAATAAGTTCTGGAGCCCGATAAAACCGAGAGCAGATATACGATATATTTGCTTCTCCCCTCACCTGACGACGCCAAAAAAATATGCTCAGCATAGACATACGGAGTTTTTTTTTGGGAAAGGAAACAGGTATGTGGATTATTACATAAAAAGGCTGCAAATAAATATACCAACTACAAGGAAAGGCAAAGAAGACCTGCGTTAACAGACTGAAATACACTCAACCTAATATGCACATATCCATATAGATATGCCACAGCCATCCTTAATAATCTCTCTTAAAGGTTGAGATTACATAATTACGACTTTCATTGCCAAGTAATCTATCAACAGGTACTAGAGGTTGCAAGTGCAACCCGTTTACTCATCAATGGGTCGTTTTTGGTTACGTTGCACCTTAAGCATGTCAAGTATAAAATTCATCATGAAGGGAGCAACAGTCGATACACAGACAGGTTGAATGTGACCTAAAGAGTATTTTTATTAAAGCGTATAGCTTCTCCTAGATTGCCTTATTATATTTTTGCAATCATATTTAGTGACATACTATTCATTAAAAAAGTGAAGTTGGACAAAAAACTGAAAAAGTGTTCAGTGGTAATCCCATCCCAACCAGACTCATACCAAAAGTTGAGCTGTTTTGAGCGAAACCCATATTGACATGTTACCAAAACCGCCCTACCCGCCCATCATGCCAAATGTAGCCGGTATAAAGGTCTTGAAGCAACTTAATCAGATCCCATATCGACGAGAAATGTTGGAGTGGGTAAAAGTAAACATACTAGCATTTTTGCACTTCCGAAGTCACAAATCTTGACTTGATGAGTAAGAGGATCAACCTGGTGAGAGAAAACCAAAACAGATGAGTAACAGGAGATTTAAAATAGAATTTCAATAAAGAAATCTTCAGAAAGATGAATTCACACCAAGACATTTTGGGGCTTCAAGTCCCTATGGCATACTCCGGTAACCATATGCATGTACGCTAGCCCCCTGAAAATCTGTTTGATGATACTCACATGTTAACTCTATAATCGGAAAAAACAAAAAATAGTATCCTTCCGGCTTCAAGTAAAAGTAAGCTGACCTGATATGTGTATAGTTTCACATATATGAGAGGCATCCTCTGACGTGCATCGCTGTGATGCTTTAAAACCCGAAAAATTGTCTCTGGGACATACTCCATCACTAGGTTCAGAAAAAGCTCATCTTTGCTTGTCGTTGAATAAAAACAATGCTTCAAAGATACCACATTTGGATGATCCATCGTTCGCATTAACTGTAACTCACGATTCTTATATCTTCTGTCTTGCAAAACCTTTTTAATAGCCACGGTTTCTCCGGTTTCCAGACATTTTGCCTAGAGTGAAAAAGATTAGATGACGGGGGCTGTAGAATTCAAGTTTATGTGAAAGCAAGAGAGGCAATACTAGGTATATACCTGAAAAACTATTCCAAATGATCCAGCCCCTACCACACGCTCTGCCATGTAACTAACAGTCTGCATAAAGGATCATTGGTCGGTACAAATACTTGAGTTACAAATGAAACGACAGGAGATTATAAAACCGTAATGCAAAGGAAAACATACAGAAGTGAACCCTATGTTACAAGATAACAAAATGAGCAACCAATCTGGAGGCATATAAGTCACACAAATCATTTTTTTGAAGTTTCTCGTGCAACTTTTATTAAAAGGATTTCCATGTAAAAAGTTCAGTTAGACATTATTACCTGCTTCGGTTCTCCATTCTTGCCTCCGATTGTAGTAGATATGATGTGACCAGTTTCCGCTCCATTTCCATCAACGACCTGTGCGGCCATTTCCTGCACCATTTTTAAAGAAAATATGCCAACATTTAAATACTCATGTATTATCTACTTAATTGAAAATATTTTTGGCCAATAAGTTCCTGCTTACCATAATGTTAAAGTCTACTCCATACCATCATATTTGAGCTATGGATAAATTCCTAAGAAACCATATTCATTTGACCATACAAAGAAAAAGATGGTTTTTTTTTGGTCTAGAATACCCACGTACTTCTTATTTGTCCCTTACAGACCAACTAACTTTTCCAAACGTCCATTATAGCCCATTAAAATTTTAAATTACGTCCCTGCTAAGCCGTTTTGTTACCACAGCGATGTCATTATAAGCGATAATAGTACAGTAGGTTTAACTTATGTTGCGCTCATAACATCATCTTTTTGGTAGCAAAATGGCCTAGTATGGACACGTTTTAATACCTGAAAGGAACAATTGTAAAAAGTACGATCGCTTGGAAGGCACAATAAATAGTTAAATGGAATGGACAAATGAAAAAATACGTCGGTATACTATGCAATAAATCAAAGAAAAAAAATATGTTGAGCATCAAAGTTTTTTACCAAATCTTGGTCCTGGAAAACATAATAATAATAATATCAAGATGCTAGTAATTTTACAAAGAGCAAGTTTTAAAATATAACTAAAAATCATAACCTACAAAAAAAATATAAATAAAAATAAAAAAGTGGAATTTATATATATATAATATAACCTGGAAATAAGCATAATTATAATTAAGTAATAATAATGATAAAAATATATATATATATAAAATATAAAAAAGCAAGCAGCTGATGTAACAAAATTCAACTAGATCCACACAATACAAAACCTATGTATATCTATATCTATATGCATATTGAACAGCAGAAAGTAACAGCTTAAATCTAGGCCAAAATTTAACTGAATCAATAGAAAGTTGTATATATATACACAATAGATCTATAAAAAAAAATTGAAGAAAAATGAATAATAATAATAACAATAATAATAATAATACCTTTTCATCAGCCATTTTTTTGGTTCTGTGTTCAGATGATGATCGATAAAGTAATAAAAAGAAGTATGTATATGTATGTATTATTTTTTTATTTATTTTTAATTAATTAATTAATTAATTAAATTTCAGCTGATAATAATTGGTAGGGAAAGAGAGAGAGGAGGGGCCTATCAGACAAACAGCTCCATGTGATTACAGCTCTTTCTTTCTTTCTCTCTTTTTCTTTATTTATTTTTTCTTTCTTTGGTGAGTCACCACTTTGAACAGATATTAAGATTAGAAGATTTGGTAGTTGTTTTTATTAGACCTTTTTATTAGAATAACCAGTCTTAATATCCGTACGATGTATAGATTGACTATATATATTGTTTAAATAACTTCTTTATAAAAAATATTTAAACATGTCTCATCACATGCATTTAGTCTATCTAATATTAAGTGACATGTATCATAAATGTACTTATTAAGATTTAATATTACTTTTGATATCAGTAATAGTATCATCTAATTTAAAGTCATGATGGTAAAACATGATTCATATCGTTTTTACTATTTTCAACCACGTTTTGTTATATTAGTAAATGGATAAAAAAAATTAAATAATATGTTTTTTTTTTGTTTTTGGAACGTCAAATTAAATAATAAGTAATATTAAATTATAAGTTAGAAATATATATTATTATTATTATTATTATTATTATTATTATTATTATTATTATCGACTAATTAATTTAAGATATCTTATTGATTAAATTAAATAAATTTAATTTTCATATAAAAAAGGATTGTTGATGAAAATCTATATTTATGATAACAATGAATATAATAAGATTTTTAATATAAGAGTTGTAATTATATTAAGTATCTATATCTATATATCAATTAATTAAAAAGTTTTAACTATTTATAGTATTAAAAAATAAGATAAATATAGATTTAAAGGACATGTGTCGCTCAAATAAAGCGTCACATGTCGATCAAAAGAAGCCTTAATCCTGTTTTAGTTTATTGGTAGATATATATATTCAACCGACTCATCATTTTTTACCTCAGTTTTGTCACAAGGGATTTGTTAACTAACGAGGTATGTCACTCTGGTGTTGTTCCGGAAAACATTTCGTTTATTGTATGTGGTCCCGTCCGTTACCTTGGAATTATTTTTTTCAAGCGAAAAAGTAGTTGATCATAAAATAATATTTACATTATCATAAACAGAAACATTTGATATCATTAATATGATGTCATAATATACATCGTATACCAACATAACATATAACAATAACTATATTAATGCAAATAATGACACTTGAATAACAATGATATAATGACTTACTATACGTCTTATACTAACACAATATGTAGCCAAAATAAAAATAACATATAAATATAATAAGAATAAAAAAAATGTATAACCCAAAAAGTAAACGTAGCTACTTTATTTAAAAGCATAATCCAAAAAAAAAACTAAAACCCAAAAAAGTAAAAAATAGAGATAAAATAATACTCACACAAATTAGTTATATATAAAAAAAAAAATGCTAATCAATTATTTAAATAGAAATATTTACATAAGAACATGTATAATATAAAGTTTAGATATTAAATTTAATAAAACCAAATGATGAATACATGTAAATTTTATAAAAGATAAAGCTAAATGGTTAAATATATAAATATAAAAAAATAGAGAAAAAAGGAAGACAAATTAATATAACAAATATAATGTAGTAACATACTAACATATGTGGGAACAAAAAGAAAACAAAATGGGAGATAACCGGATACCCATTGGGCCATATGCAGCCTCCATTGAACGTGTTATGTAGCCAGGCCCAAATTGAGAATTAAATGAGAGGCTGGTTACTGTAGTTTGCATGCAAAACCACGAATCATTTTTAATATATATATATTAATATATATATATATATATATATATAATGTCTTATGTTATGGTTTTGAAAATGTTTTCTAGTTTTACATTTTTAATTTTCTAAAAAATGGTAGGTTTTGTCGGTTTGTGCCATTTTGGAGTCTCATGTTTCTTCCAGAAAAATTGAGGTTATTTGTTCTAAAGTTTTTAATAATTGGTCTTGGATGTCAAATGGTAGTATGTGTATTAAGAGCCCACGAATCATTCTTGGTTGGAATCCTCATGATGTCGATCTTATGGTGCTTACTTTTTCTGATCAAGTGATTCATACTCGACTTGTTTTTAAAGCTGATAAAAATGTACTCTTGTGTTCTTTTATATATGCGCATAATAGGTATATTCAGCGAAGAGAGCTTTGGCAGAACTTGTCGATGCATAAGCTCTTTGTTGGTAATAATGCATGGTGTTTATTGGGGGATTTTAATGCTACGTTAAGCTTGGTTGATCATGCTAGTAGCTCATCTACGATTGATATTGCTATGCGTGAATTTACTGAATGTGTAGAGGATATTGAAGTAACGGATATTAATAGTGTTGGTCTTCAGTACACTTGGAATCAAAAACCGTATTCTAATGATGGGGTGTTCAAAAAGCTAGATCGTATTCTTGCTAATGCTCAATTTGATAATGCTTTTTCGGGATCTACTGCTTTGTTCCAACCATATAGAAACTCTGATCATGCTCCTGCAGTTCTCCGGCTCCCTATGACTGCGAAATTTAGACCAAAGCCGTTTAAATTTTCTAATCTTCTTGTTCACCATTGCAGATTTAAAAGTGTTGTTTCTGAGGTTTGGTCTATGGAGGTGTCGGGTTTCCCGATATATCGTGTTGTTCAAAAGCTAAAGGCTCTTAAAAAACCTCTTCGACAGTTGCTATATGAAAAAGGTAACCTTCATGAGAAAGTTACTAAGTTGCGTACTGAATTAGATGAAGTTCAATGTGCTCTGGATAGGGACCCTTTTAATCAGGATTTACAAGAGGAAGCTTCGGTTTATCTTAATGCTTTTAATGAAGCGGTATTGGATGAAGAACGATTTCTCAAACAGAAGGCAAAAATTGAATGGCTGCGGGTTGGGGATTCTAATTCTGCCTATTTTCACAAAGTAGTTAAATCGAGAACAGCTAGAAGCCGTATTGATGTGGTAATGGATGCAGGTGGTAATCTAAATGATGGTGATCAGGTGGCCTCTGCATTTCTTAACCATTATTTGAAATTTTTTGGGTCGGTCTGATGATGTAGCCTCTATTGATTCAGATGGCCTGTTCAGTAATTATTTATCGTAGGCTCAGGCTTTTGATATGATCCGGCCGGTTACTGGAGATGAGGTTAAGCAAGCTATTTTTTCCATGGGGGATGACAAGTCACCAGGGCCCGATGGTTTCTCAGCTTGTTTTTTCAAGAATTCTTGGGATGTGGTGGGACATGAAGTGACTCTTGCGGTTTTGGATTTCTTTCAGTCTGGTAAATTATTGAAAGAAATAAATCACACAGTTATTACTTTATTACCTAAGGTTGCTTCTCCATCGCGAGTTACTGATTTTAGGCCTATTTCTTTGTGTAATGTTTTGTTCAAATGTATTACGAAGATTATTGCTAATAGAATTAAGGTTAGCCTTGATTGCTTGGTTTCTACTAATCAGGCTGCATTTGTTCCGGGGAGAAGTATTGCGGATAACATTTTATTGACTCAGGAGCTAATGCATAACTACCATTTGGATAGAGGTCCGCCTCGATGTGCTCTTAAGGTTGACATTCAGAAAGCGTATGATACTGTGAATTGGGATTTTCTAAGGAGTATTTTGATTGGATTCGGGTTTCATGATCGGATGATTGGATGGATTATGGAGTGTGTTGCTTCTACTTCTTTCTCTGTTAATATTAACGGTAATTTACATGGTTTTTTTAAGGGACGAAGAGGGCTTCGGCAGGGTGATCCTTTGTCGCCTTATTTGTTCACGTTGGTGATGGAGATCTTAACTCTGATTCTAAAAAGAAGAGTTAGGAATTCGGCTGATTTCTCTTTTCACCAGCATTGTTCAGAGCTTGAGATCATTAATTTATGTTTTGCTGACGATCTTTTTATTTTTCTGAGAGGTGATGTTGAATCTGCAACGGTGATTATGGAAGCCTTAGAGGAATTCAAACAGGTTTCTGGTCTTGTTCCTAGCTTGCCTAAGAGTACGGCGTTTTTTTGTAATGTGCTGAATCATGTTAAAATGTCGATTCTTGGAATCATGCCTTTTGAGGAGGGCACATTACCGGTTAAATATCTTGGGGTACCGCTTATTTCTTCTAGGCTAATGATAAAGGACTGAAAAATTCTGGTTGAGAGAGTGAAGAAACGAGTACTCGATTGGAAGAATAAATTTCTTTCGTTTACTGGAAGATTACAACTTATTGCTTCTGTTCTTTCATCTATGCATGTGTATTGGGCTTCTATGTTTATGCTCCCGGCTAGCACCTTGCACGATATTGAACAGATTATTCGTGGTTTTCTTTGGTGTCAAGGAGATATGCAGAAAGGCAAAGCGAAAGTATCGTGGGAGGTGGTTTGTTTGCCAAAGGATGAGGGTGGATTAGGCCTTCGTCGATTGGAAGATTTTAATGTCGCTCTAATGGCTACTCATGTTTGGAAGTTACTTTCTCAGAAAGAATCCCTTTGGGTGCGATGGATTCATACATACAGATTGCGGGGTCGAAACTTCTGGGCAGTGCCGTGTCAAGGAAACATGTCATGGAGCTGGCGTAAACTTCTTCTATTAAGACCGCTGATGTCCTCTTTTTTCTGGTTTAGAATTGGCGATGGTCAAATAGCATCTGCGTGGTATGATAATTGGAATTCATGTGGGCCGCTGAAAGGCTATGTGACATCTAGGGAGATTACTCGGGCGGGATTTAGTTTAAATGCTAATGCTTGTGATCTGGTGGATAATGGTTCCTGGACTTGGCCTTCGGATTGGATGAGTAAAATACCAGCAATTGATCCTCCGGTATTTAATAATGGTGCCGATATGGTCTTATGGAAGGAGCGATCAGGTAGGATTCATGACTTCTCGGTCTCTACTGTATGGGAATCGATACGGTCTGCGGCTCCAAAAATTGATTGGTTTCACTTGGTTTGGTTTTCTCAGCATATTCCGAAACATGCATTTATCTTGTGGTTAGTGTTCAAGAAAAAACTCAAAACGCAAGACATGTTGAGTGCTTGGGATGTTCACGCTAATTCTGATACATTACAAGTCTGTCCTCTGTGTGAAGTTCAATCCGACTCCCATGAACATCTATTTTTTGAGTGTTCATTTTCTAAACAGGTTTGGAGTGTTGTCAGCTTAAAGGCTGGTATTGTGACTCGGTCGGCTGTTCTTGAAGATGTGCTTGCTGAAATGCGACCGTATGCTAAGAAGAAATTGATTATTAGTGTCACGACAAAGTTGGTACTTGCTGCCGCAGTATATTTTGTGTGGCAGGAGAGAAATGCAAGGCTATTTAAGAAGAAAAAGAGGCCACCTGATAAGATTATTGATGCAATTCTAACAACGGTTAGATTGAAAATGTCAACATGCAGATACAAGAAGACCAAGCGTGTAGAGCACTTTCTTACTTCTTGGGATCTTCCATTCTCATTATTTATTTCTGTGTAATCTACCTTTGTTTAGTTGATAGACTATATATGCTTGTTTATTGAAGGTGGCATGTCACCTTGTTTTTTGGTTGTTGCACTTTTGTGCATGGGTTGTAAGTCGTCTTGACATGTCAGTCAAGCGCCTGACTTTTATTGGTTTTTTATATATTATTACCAGGGTATACCCTTTTACCCAAAACCATGCGAAGAGGTGGTGGGATGGGTTAAGGACAGTAAAGAAAGAAGCTTTGGATTTGGTAGAATGGTCGGAGTTTAAAGTGATGTTCTTCAAGGAGTTTCGTTCTGAAGCGGAGGTAACCAAACTAAGGGGAGAGTTCTTGAATGACTGTCAAGGAACTCAAACCTTGAATGAGTTTAGGGTGAAATTTTTGGACAAAGCTCAATTTTGTCTGGAGTTTCTTGAAAATGACACCTTGCTTAAAGAACATTTCTACCGTAAGTTAAAAGGAAGCCTTCGAGAGAAGATTAGTTTGAGGCAAATGGAGCCCTTTTCCATGTTGGTGGATGTAGCTCGTGACCATGAAGTGAATCAAATGCAAATCAATGATGAAACGTCAAAAAGAAAGATAGAAGGAAACAACTCCCCGAATAAGCGTCCTAAGCAGGAAGGGGGTTCATCTGGTGCCGGTGCTAAAAAGGGGCCTCTTTTTTGCAATCAATGCAAAAGGAATCATTCAGGAGTTTGTAAGGCGGTATCGAGTGGTTGTTATAATTGTGGCAAGCCTGGTCATATGAGCAAAGACTGTAAGTCAACACCTCTCAAGTCTGTTGTATGTTTCAAGTGTTTCCAAGAGGGGCACATAAGGAGTTCTTGCCCAATGCTAAGCGAAGAAGAAAAACGGGAAGAAAAGAGGAAAGAGGCGGAGAGAAGGAATGCGAGGACGGTAGGGAATCAAAGGGGACGATCTTTTCAGTTATCGGTGGAAGATGCAAAGAATGCCAATGATGTCGTGACAGGTACATTTCTAGTTCGTAATATTCCTATGAGAATCCTTTTTGATTCGGGTGCAAATATATCTTTCATTGCTACTAGATTTGTTAACGTCGTTCCTTGTGTGAAGTCAAAGTTAGAGACACCGTTAAAAGTAGAAGTGGGCAATAGTAGTTTTGAGTTAGTATTTGATGTGTTTAGAGAATGTGAGATCAAATTATATTCCGATATATTCCGAACTAATTTGGTACCATTTCCACTGGGGGAGTTTGATGTAATTCTGGGTATGGATTGGTTAAGTTTTTACGATGATAATATTGATTGTGTTGAGAAGGCAGTGAATCTGAAGACTCCAAGTGGGAAAGATATGATAGTATATGGTGATAGAAAGGAGTGTTCATTTTCCGTTTGTACTTTTGCTCGTGCGCGACGGTATTTATTTCATGGGTGTCAAGCTTTTCTAGCTCATGTCATAGACACCAAGAAGAAATCTCCATCTATGGAGGATATTCCCGTTGTTAGTGAATTTTCTGATGAATTCCCTGAAGACTTGCCGGGTGTTCCTCCCGAGCGGCAAGTTGAGTTTTCTATTGATCTTGTTCCCGGAGCCTCTCCCATTGCTAAAACCCCTTATCGTTTAGCTCCTACCGAGATGCAAGAATCGATGAAACAACTTCAAGAGTTGCTCGATAAGGGTTTTATTCACCCAAGAAGTTCTCCTTGGGGCGCACCGATTTTATTTGTCAAAAAGAAGGATGGTAGCATGCGTATGTGTATTGATTATCGTGAGCTCAACAAAGTAACCATTAAGAACAAGTATCCTTTACCAAGAATCGATGATCTATTCGATCAACTTCAAGGAGCTTCGTATTTTTCTAAAATCGATCTTCGATCCGGTTACCATCAACTTAAAGTTCGAAATGAAGATATTCCTAAAACCGCTTTTCGTACTCGTTACGGACACTTCGAATTCGTGGTTATGCCATTTGGTCTTACTAATGCTCCAGCGGTTTTCATGGATCTCATGAACCGTGTATGTCGTCCGATGCTTGATAAATCCGTTATTGTTTTCATTGATGATATCCTTATCTATTCTAAAAGCCAATCCGAACATGAGGTTCATTTGCGTGAAGTTCTTGAGACTTTGAGAAGAGAAAAGCTCTATGCTAAGTTTTCAAAGTGTGAATTTTGGCTAAGGGAGGTGCAATTCTTTGGTCATGTGGTTAATAGCGAAGGGATTATGGTGGATCCGGCTAAGATTAGCGCGCTGTTAAAGTGGGAGCAGCCAAAGAGTCAAACGGAGATTAGAAGTTTCCTTGGTCTAGCGGGTTATTATCGGCGTTTCATTCAAGATTTTTCAAAGATAGCTTCGCCTTTAACTAAGTTGACGAGAAAGGATGTGAAGTTCGGTTGGGGAAAAGAGCAAGAAGCAGCCTTTCAACAACTACGAGAAAAGTTAAGCCAAGCTCCGGTTCTTGTGTTACCAGATGGAGTGGAAGATATGATGGTGTATTGCGATGCATCATCAAATGGCCTTGGTTGTGTGCTCATGCAACGGGGTAAAGTCATTGCCTATGCTTCGAGGCAATTGAAAGAGCATGAAAAGAATTATCCTACGCATGATTTGGAGTTAGTGGCGGTTGTTTTTGCTTTGAAGATTTGGCGCCATTATCTCTATGGTGTCAAGTTTACGATTTATTCCGATCACAAGAGTCTTAAGTACTTTTTCGAACAAAGAGGCCTCAATAATCGTCAGAGAAGGTGGCTAGATCTTTTGAAGGACTATGATTGTGAAATTTTGTATCATCCCGGCAAAGCTAATGTAGTGGCGGATGCCTTGAGTCGGAAGAGTTCTCATTGTCCTATTTCTGTGTCGTCATTGCGTGTGTTGTTCACGAATGATTTCTTTGATCAAATTAAGGAAGCTCAAGAAAAGGCGTTACAAAAAGATCCTAAGCAAGAAAGGATTAAGGGGCAAACACAATATCTTACGAAGGATTCTCGTGGTCTTGTCACGAGATATGGTAGAATTTGGATTCCTTTCACTAGTAGAGTGAAGAGTGTTTTGGTAGATGAAGCTAACAAGTCCAAGTATTCCATTCATCCGGGTGCTACAAAGATGTATTATGATTTGAAGGTAGAGTATTGGTAGCCCTGGATGAAGCGGGATGTGGTGAAGTATGTTGAGAAGTGCTTAACGTGTGCACAAGTGAAGGCTGAACATCAAAAGCCCTATGGGAAGATGCAACCTTTGGAAATTCCAAAGTGGAAATGGGAGCACCTTACAATGGATTTTGTTACTAAATTGCCAAAGACGCCAAGAACTCAATTTGATACGATATGGGTGATAGTCGATCGTTTTACGAAGTGTGCATTGTTTTTACCTATTAAAGAAACGTCGTCCTCGGAAGTGTTGTCAAGAATTTATGTCAAGGAAGTAGTAGCAAGACATGTAGTTCCTATCTCTATTGTCTCTGATAGAGATGTACGTTTTACTTCTCGATTTTGGCGTAAGTTTCATGAAGAAATGGGTACAAGATTGAATTTGAGCACCGCTTATCATCCCCAAACCGATGGTCAAAGTAAGCGGACCATCCAAACTCTAGAAGATATGTTACGAGCTTGTATTATCGATTTTGGAGGAACATGGGATATACACTTACCATTGGTAGAATTCTCCTACAACAATAGTTATCACGCTAGCATTCAAATGCCACCGTATGAGATGCTTTATGGTAGGAGATGTCGTACTCCTATTTGTTGGGGAAAAGTGGGACAAAGAGAATTAGGTAGTACCAAGATCGTTTTAAAGTATACCGAGAAGATTGAGATGATAAGAGAACGTCTCAAAGCGGCTCAAGATAGACAAAAGTCTTATGCGGATAAGAGAAGAAGGCCAATAGAGTTTATTGTTGGCGATAGTGTACTTTTGAAAGTGTCACCGTGGAAGGGTGTGCTTAGATTTCGCAAATGAGGAAAGTTGAGTCCTCGGTTTATAGGACCCTTCAAGATAGTTGCAAGAGTCGGCAAGGTAGCATACCGGTTGGAATTGCCCGATGAGCTATCGGGAATTCATTCTACTTTTCATGTTTCGTATCTTAGAAAATGTTTAGCCGATGAGGCATCTTATGTGCCTTTGGAAGAAATCGAGGTTGACAACAAGCTTAATTATGCCGAGGAACCCATAGCTATTGTAGAAGAACAACTAAGAAGGGTTCAAAATAAAACGGTTAGAGCATACAAGATTTTGTGGAAGCACGGGAGTATGGAGCAATGTACGTGGGAATCCGAGAAGGATGTCCTTACTTATTACCCATCTTTATATGCGGCTTGGATCACGGGGACGTGATCATTTCTAAGTGGGGGAGAGCTGTAACACCCCAAAGAATTAAAGGTATTAAAATAATCTACTTTTGTAGTTTTGCCATTAAAATCAGTTCCTAGTATTTTATTTTGAGAAATGAGATTGTGTTAGTTGGAATTTTAGTGGCTAGCGGGTATAATACCCTTATGTTTGAAAGAAGTCGTGGCACCTTATGAGAATGCCAGCCACCTTGTTTGGTGACTAACTTTCCTTGCACCATACCTTAGCCATATCTCATGCATTCTTCTCCATTTTTCTTTTCTATCAATCTAGAAATTTCCCTCTCAAGTAAGAATCAAGTATTTTGTGATAATAATAATAAGTTTAAGAAAAGGTTAGCTTTTGGAGCAAGAGGGTTAGTGTGTTTGTGTGTGTTGACACACTTGGAGAAGAAGAAGAAGAAATTGAAATCCTTGGTGCATTTCCCCTTTTCTTTGAATCATTGCTTTGAGGTAAGATTGATTCTTTAGTTAGTTGAGTTATTTATTTCTAGGGTTCTTGAGTTTGAAATTGGGGATTTTGAGTATTTGAGCTTGTGGCTAGAGAACCCTATGATGGTGGTCATTGTGACACCAAGTTATGATTATTTGTTATTTTTCCCCAATTTCTCTAAATGTTGTTATTGCCATTGAGATTGATAAACAGATTTTCATAAGTTAGCCATTTGTGAAAGTGATAAATTGCTAGTAAACTATATGAGATGGTAAGATGTGAAGTATTTGTAAAATGAAACTTTAATGAGTTAAGTCAAGCTCAATGGCAATGTTGTTTGGATTAGAGTTGGGAACTAGCAAGTTAGATAGTTTTGAGCTTCATTGAGGAAGATGGCATATTGAGAATATTGTGATTTGATTGATAGGTTGAAGAATTATTGTGTTGTGGCCATCTTGAGTTAGTCGCATTGGAGGTGAGTTTTCTCGCTTGCTTATATATGTATATTGGGTCGGATACAAGTAAGGGGGTAGCCCGAGACTTGTAGTCGATTCGGTATAGGTCCATGTAATGGACAAGATGTTAGCTTACTCCGTTGTGTGTATGATATGGTTAGACACACGCCCGTGTGCGTGTGCAAGTGTAGACCACACTTGTAGTGTGGAAAGTAGCTATGGATCCATAATTGTGTTTGTTAGCTTGTAAAATAGGTACAAAGAGATGATATGACGATATTGTAGGCTTTGTACTATGTTTTGCATGTGTTGCCCTCCAATGTGTATATGTATGTATGCGAGTTAATTCACTAAGCTTTGGCTTATGTTTTCAGTTGTTTTCTCTTTTATAGGCGGTTCCCAAAAGTGAAGTTGTTAGATTTGAAGTTTGAAGTATTTGAAGCTTGGAAGGTAGACCGTTTGGCTATAACGATATTTTGCGTAGAGGCTTAGTTTATCCCTTGAAGTCTTGGCTCTTGAGTTCAATAGGTCATTTGGTTGCATTTTGTAGTGGTGTAAATGTTTTGGGTACAATTTCTGAATTTCAAGTGTTTAAGTTTTAATTTGTCCAAATAGCGTAAAAGTGGCAAATTGGGTAAGTGACCCGTTTGAATCAAGGGATTGTAAAACTTCAACTTGGTAAATGTGTTAAGCATCGTTTTATGTCAAATATGTATTTGTAAGAATTGAGAATGTTGGTCTTTTTGGTTATGTAAAAAAAAGTTTGGTTTAGTTGCATTTTTGGGTTCAATGGAAAAGGATTTCTGGCAGAAATGCAGTGTATCGCGCCGCGATGACCTGGGGTCGCGCCGCGATGATTCAAGGTTTTTGGAGTCGTTTTGATCAGAGAATAAAATCGCGTCGCGAGTCTAGTCCGATCGCGTCGCGATGGTTTATTTGTTCGGGTTCGCGCCGCGACTAGTGATGTGTCGCGCCGCGAGATGAAAAAAAATAAAAAAATATTAGTCGTCTCAAAGGCAAGACACAAGATGAAGATTCGGATGCCGAAACGCGAAGAACTGAGCTCCAGGGCAAAGGAGCACCGCTCCCCTGAAACAGTAGCGACGAGCGACGCTCGTCCTTTCCCACGAGCGCCGCTGTCGAGTCGGTTAGGGCGTCCGTACATGCAACTATAAATACACTTTAAAGCCCTCAGATTTACCACAGGAAACCTAGCCAGTCGAATACCAACTCCTCTGGGACGAATTTCAACAGCTTCTAAGGGGAACTTGGCCTTCCAAACGCCTCTCGATCTTCAAATCTTCAACCCAATGATTGTTATCTTTACTTTTCACTGTTGGTACAATATGTCTTTCTATTTTACAGAATTTGTTATTCCTTTAATAATGTCTGGCTAGTAGTTTAATACTTGTTTGAATAATGTGATCATGTAAGACTTTTATTTGCTATTCTATTATGTGATTTGTTGGACTGTTATTATATTTAATCGGGGATCCATAATTATTTAGTTTTTCATATTATGTTTAAATTCTATATCAATTGTCTGCTGGTTTATTTTTGATTGATCGGTCTATAATCAGTCACTAGGATTAACAGATCTTTGATGAAACACAATTATCTGGTCTATGTTTAATTGTAAAAGGTCACTCTCCTATAGCGAGCGAGTGCGGAATTAATATAATTAAAACTATTTGATTGTGATGCTTAATAATGTTCTAGTAGATCTGATGCACCGAGAGAGAATCCAGGACTCTAGAATAATTAGTACAAAGTGAATGTAACTAGAATCTGAGTACACTTAAAGATTAAATCATATTAATAGGCTTGTGTTTAATCTTAATTGGGTGAATGTAACTATAATCCTGATTAATAGGTAGAGAATAGGCGAGAGCTAATCTTTACTATTTTGGCTAAAGTGTGGGCGAGAGCTCCCTCTGGGCCGTGAAAAAGTCGTCCAACAGTCCAATTAAATATTAATAGCTAATTAATTGTATGCATGTGATCTGATTTCAAACAAGTATGCTTTTATTATTATTGTCTTTCTTTTACAATTAACTAGTGCAAAAAGGCTTCTCGCAGACCAGTGGTTGCGGCCTTAATTAATTAATTTACACTTTTGTTATTTAGTTTAATTAAAATCGTGCTATAACCCATTAGTATCCGGTCTGGGCCACGGTCCCAAAATTATGCAAAATTCGGTTCTCAGGTCGGGCCGGGTTAGCCCAATGAAAACCCATAAACCCGAAAGCCCGAAATCAGGTTAAAATATATAATATATATACTTACAGATTGACGTTATCACAAACCTTCCATGCAATGTTAATATATATTTTATGGTTTTATTACTTGCGAAATAAGGTCATTAATATGAATGAAAAACATAATAGATGTTTTAAGATAAACTTGAAATATACTTTAGATTAAAATATATAGATACGTGTTGAGAATTGATCTCATATTCTCATTACGTGGATATTTACATATGATGTAAACGTCACATTTTAATGAATTTTTTTTTAAAAAATAAAAGTTTTGAAAATTAAAGCGTAAAAAATAAAAGTTGTGAATAGATTTCAAATGGCATTTATGGGCTACGGGTTGGCCCGCATAAAACCCGAATCCGCATTATACCCGGTTTGAACCAACCCAAATAAACATGGGCCGGTCCTCGGGCCACATATATGTTATTTCCTGGTTCACGGGTCGGGTCGGGTCGGGTTAAGCACGGGTAGGGCCGGGTTGAGGCCATGATCACCCCTAGATCTAACGACACGCAGGTAGGGTTGTAAATGAATTAAATGTCTAACAAATCGTTCATGAATAGTTCGGTAAGAAGTTTGTTAATGTTTATTTGTTGAGTCAAATCGGCGACTATGAATTAAAGAAAATACGTTTTTTCAATTAAATGAATAAAGTTTTTAAAGATAGCTTTCGTTCTTTTATTTATATACATGAACATTTGGTAATTTGTTTATGAATATTCGTTTATTAATGTTCCTTTGTATACATATACAAAATTTATTTGTAATTGTAATGTTATATTTTTTGAAATACCTGAATAGTTGAATGTCTAATACTAAAATACGGAGTAGCAATTAGACATGTCGTATAAATATTTTAAGGAAATGGGCGTTTTGTAATGTTAGATTTACATCCAAAATGCTTATAATTATATGTTTCTTCGTTTTTGTTTGATTGTTTATGTTCTTTTGTGTTCATTCATTTTTCGTTCATGAACAAGACATTTTTCTAAATGATTCAAAATGAACACATTTTATGTTTGGTTATCTATTCGTAAATTGTTTGTTAAGATAAGCGAGCGAACACGAACATGATCCCTTTCTTATTCGTTTAGAATGTCATACATAGAGTTGTAAACAAACTAAATATTCAGATAATTGTTAATGAACAGTTGTTTTTTTTTGGTAAAAGGTTACTCCGATGAATATTATAACAACACAATAGCAATGAGTACAAGTAATGTGACTGAGTGTAACACGACATGCCATATGTATGTAATTAGCTAAGCCAAAACTAACCTAGCAAACAAAGAAAAGATAAATTCATTAGAAATTAGTGACAAACGAAGACGAAATGCAAGTGAAATCTTCTACTCGTCTTTAATCTTCATTTGTAACGAGCCTTTTGGGCAAATTCCAAGCTTCCAGCAAATCATGCACTCGAACAGCATTCTTGAATCTCATTGACACAAGCTTCAAGCGTACTGTATTCTTGATGGTTTCAATCAGTTGAGGAATAGGTCTCGTTTTACTTGAGAATAAGCGGCTATTCCTTTCCTGCCAAACATAGTAAGATGTTGCCACCACTACGAGTTTTGCAATTATATTCCGAGCAGTATTATTATTAAGCTGTAAACTCAGCAATGATAAAATGTCATCCCATGAATTCGAAATATGTTGCATACTAGAGGTTTCAATTCTGACCAAACCTGTGATGAATACTTGCATTCAAAAAACAAATGCGAGTGAGAATCGGGCCCATGTTGACAAAGAGAACAACACATCAAATTTAGGTTAGTTGTTTATGATAATGAAGAGTTGTTTATGTTTGCTTACTTAGTTACTGAACAAATATAAACAAGATTTTATGTTCCTTATAGGAAAAAAAACTATTAACTCATCAAGACATAACTTGAAATTAATTATTAATCTATTGTTATCGTGAAATTAATGTTACCACTTTATTAAATTAATTGAATTTTTTTGACAACTTGTCGTTATGAACTACCAATTTGTAAGCTAATATTTTTCATTTGACTTTTAGCTATTCTAAAAATTTAAGCTAGCAAAAACACCTTGAATGATTTGAAAAGTTAGATATACGGAGTATATAACTAGTAAGGGCATTAGGAGTGGGCTTTTTTAATTTATCAGTCCTCCAAAATTCCGTCAATAAAATTCCGCCAACTCATTCCAACCTTTCAGTCCTCCCAACCAGCCCTCTTAACCTAATTCGTTGGCGCCCATTAAATTCTCATCCCTCTCAAATTTATTTATTTTTTCCTTTTAATATTATAGCAAAGCAAACATATTATATTAGGGAAAATCATCTATACAGCTAGCTGTATAGATGATATAAACAGCGGCTCTCACATAAGGAAGATAAATTGGTTGATGACAAAAATGCCCCCATGAATTTCATGGTAAAAAACCGACCAACTGCATACAGTTGGCCGCACCGATGATATCCCCATTATATTATAGCAAAGTTGGTGGAGTTGAATATATGTTTTGCCTAATTCATCATTACACACGCACACTGCTAGCTTTTTTTATTATTATAGTAACATTTTATATTATAACAACCGTCAAATACTAGTAGGCTTTCCCCATAAATGAATTTATGGTTGGAGGGTATTTATGAATTCATTCATAAATTTTCTTCATAAATTTGATACCGGCTTTGTTCATAAATTTGATAAATGGAATTTATGGAACCATAAATTTATCATAAATGACACCACTCCTAGTGCCCTAACTGGATAAGGTTGAAACTTGCCTTTTATCCCTCCAGTTAATGAACAAAAATTATATGCCACATTCATGGATTCTATTACATTACTTTTTTGTTTTGTAAATCAGTTTTAGCACAAATTCATAAATGAAAAATATTTAAAATAAAAGAGAAAGGCAATAGTTTCACCAATTATAACATAGGGATGGTAATTAAATATGGATAAATGGTTATGTTGTGTAATAAACTATTTGAGTGTTCATTGTATGTAATGAACTTTCAATTCCCGGTTATTGGATGTACCCGGGTATATGTAGCAACCATATAAGTTGCCACATCCAATGCCACATTGTTGGTTTGCAAGTTTTTGATTGGCCAGACACATCCAATAACCGCGTGTAAGTTATTACATACAATGAACACCCAAATAGTTCATTACACAACATAACCATTTATGCATAGTTGGTTACATTTTGATGTCATATACATAACTTCACTTAAAACACATAGCCAATGTTTACTCCTATTAAAAAAAAATCAACACAAAGCATGTTGGATGTTAGGAAAACTCCTATCTTTCGAGACAAAGGTCAAGAATTTAATCCTTACTTCCAACAAAAATGGCCGGATATCCTTTGGTCTCTCTACCTTCTGGTAAGGGTAAAGATTGTTTACATATCACCTCTTCCATTCCTCCTGAAAAAGGACGAAGGTTGTCTACATCTCACATCTCTCATTCTCGTGAAGAATGGGATTCAAAACACCGGATAACAAACATCTTATGCACTTTGCTTGTGCATAACTACACCGAAAACGTTTGATAAAAATTACAAGAGCACCTAGAAATTCAACTCCGAATGGATTGCCACTACTCCAACAAGGTTTTCATACTCCAGTACTCCACCATTCGAAACCCAACATCCACAATCATTGAAGCAAAATCCTCCTTGGAAAAGCAACAAGCAGAAGCTAAATACTCCATATTATACTAAAAGCAGCATTTTGTTCTAGTAATGACGCAATATATATATATATATATATATTCAAAATTGAAATTAACTCTTTCAAAAATGGGAAAAATATCGACATAGTATATATACGAGATACTAGAATTATATCGGCATGATGCGTGGTGGTGGATGGTTTTTAATCCTTTTTTTGTTCAAAAATATTTTCTATTTTAGAAATGGAAAAGTTCTTATATTTTTCACTTGACAACTAAATACGTTTTCAAATTTTTCAAGGGATTTCTAGAGATAAAAAACTCTTTCCATTCACTCGAAAAATAGAAAATGAAAAAAAATAAATAAAAATTCTATAACTGAACACAATGTTTTCAATTTTTATTTTTTTTTAATCTTTTTATGGTTGCGTAAAATATGTTTTAAAAAGATAAAATATTCAGTTACTTTGATACATGCTTAATTTTTTTTTTAATCCAAAATCCATAATTTATATCACATAACGGTGTTTGTGCATCACATCTAAACAAGTTTATGATGCCCAAACAAATTAGGTTTTGTAACGCATAAGCCGGGAATTTTTTTTTATTTTTTATATTTTCACAAAACCCAAACTTTATACAACACAAAGACAAAGATCCTTTTTTATGTCTTTATACAACACAAAGACAAAGTTATCGAGGTGATCTGTCAATCAATAAGCTTTACGTTCAAGTAACACGATACAGATGTTTATGATATTATATATATAACAAATGAAAACTTTGGAGATACAGTAAATATAGTTAGGAGCTACAGTAAATATAGTTACTAAGTAACTAATTTAATTACTTTTAGTTATTACTAACACACACAAATAAGGACGAAATAGTAAATATAGTTTCTAAATAACTAATTTAGTTACTTTTGGCTAGTAACTAACTAACACAAATAAGGACGAAATACCCAAACTGCCTATAATCTATCAACATCCCTAACAACTAAAACACATGGTTTACCGAAAATATCCTTAATAATGAATTAATTTACAACATCTATCTCTTAACTCCTAAAATAACTAAATTACCTTCTTTTACATTAATTACTTTTATATCAATAACATACACTACTCGTCGCCGTCATCACTACCACCACCCGTCGTCGCCAACACTACACCATTGTCGTTACCACCATCACTACAGCATCGTGCGGGCACCCATCTATTATATATTATATTTCCTATAATACTAAAAAGCAACTTGTCTTACAAGTAGTTATGCAAATGGTACAACTGATTTTGTTTCACAATGAGTTGAGCACATGGTACAATCCAATATGCATAACATATAATGCACTTATAAAATCTTATTTTGTACATCAAGAAGTTTCCAGACATGGCTCCACCAACATTAACTATTATCTTTTGTATAACATCTAATGCTTTAGGTACAACAAAACTACCTTTTTGCATACACCGACTTATATTATATACATATACATGGAAAAAAAAAAACCAGTTGACCTCATTCTCCTGATTGTGTTCCAGCAATCTACTGGTAAGTATCTTCACCAACCTCTTTTTCTTCCTTACTTTATTTTACGTTCTATTGCTCTCTTTTTAGTTAACATCATCCTCACTTGATTTGAATGCTACAACACCTTCTCCATGAAAAAAAAATATTAAATATCCTGGCTTTTTAGTTTTATGGTTATGAGTTCCATTTTCCATTTATCCATGCTCAAAAATTAAAAAAAATAAAAATAATTGTACATAGTAGAGTAAAACTTTCCTGGGCTCCTTGCTTTTTACGCTAAAGTTTGAATTTTTATCCATAAAATTCAAAGAGTGTTTGGTAGAAAAAAACCTCAAGACTTTAGTTACCGTTTCCGAATAGATAATCTTTCGGTGATTCTCTACTATATGTATATTACATTTGGTTTCCGAAAATAGATAATCTCTCAGTGATTCTCTGTTATATGTATAGTACATTTCGTTTCGGAATAGATAATCTTTCGGTGATTATCTGCTATATGTATAGTACGTATTTAGCCTAATTACTACCAAATGGCTTTTTATCTTTGTAGGTCAATGTCTATCACACGCCTTAGCCAAATAAAACCTCGCGAAACTGGCGGCGAAATTCGTGTTCGAGTAATAAGAAAGTGGATACCATACTCCAAAAAATACGACCTTTGCTACCTCTTTGTAGATGTTCATGTAACGTACACTACAATGTATTCCTTATAGCAGTTACCCCTAACAAATTACTAACATATATCCAAATCTATTACAGGGTGATGCTATTGAAGCCACTGCAAATTCGGCAAAAGAAAAGTATTTCGATTCCAAGATAAAGCTGAACTTATGCTATGCTATATCAGGCTATCTATCGTTAGAGGCAAGAAACCACATGCAAGTAGTTGAACACAAAGCCTCTATCAGACTAGGAGAAAGAGTGTCTTTTGTTTCCATTGAAGACCCTAACATCCCGACTTACTACTACAACTTCGCTACCTATGAGTTACTACAACAACGACTACACAATCACAAACTCTTAACTGGTAAGTACTATAACTAAATTGTCAAGAAACAGATGTTCATATTACTAAGATGTTCATATTACTAACTTTGTTGCATCACAGATTATAATTGGCCGCATTGAAAGAATTTCGGGAGCCCTCATCAGGAAGGAAAAGAACTTACGTAAAGTCACGATACTAGACGTAAGGTAAACCTATAAAGTAATAAATATCAAACTAAATTAACGGATAACTAAATTTATTACTCACGTGGTAAACCTTACATGCTTAACAGCAACAACTTACTTGAGATAACATTCTGGAACGAGAAAATGAATGAGGTCAACAACAAGGACGCAATTGGGAAAGTATTGGCAGTGACATCAACAACGGTGACAGAATTCGACGGTAAGTAATTTTAAAGCTTCAAAAATACGAGTGGTATTTTTCTATCTTGGCTGTTATGTACATTAAAGTTATATAAAAAAATTTGGACATATGGTACATTTCTACACCAAGCTAAGCATTACTTTGCAAAAAAATTGCAGATAAAGCAATATACACATCTCCATTAACTGTTTTATTATAATGCAGAAAGATTGCAACTAGAATCAACATCAGCCACCACTACGACCATAAATCCTCCTCTGCCTAACCTGCCTTACTACATCAACAGGTAATAACATCCTTTGTTGCATATTACTTGATAGAAAAATGTACATTTAAGTACGTACATTAATTTGGTGACACAAATTGACAAAAACCAGTCACTCATTATGCATTAAAATTATGAACAGATTCAAAGAAATTGACCAAACATCAAAACCCATAATAACTCTTACTGATATACTCTCAAAAGGACAAGACCAAAACATGGTATCATCTATTTTCATCAGTTCTTTCACACACATTAAAATTAGAGTTCACTAAAGTAACCAGTTGCCTACATTGCAGCAGCAGCATCATGCCTTATGTGAAGCCACTATAACAAGCATCGAATCTGGTAGGCCATGGTACTATGTCCACTGCA
>JAOXNX010000035.1:11777737-11791159 GCA_028566075.1 Solidago caesia
CTACCCGATACGTTACTTTTTCCTTGAGGTTTGATACGACTCGTACGAGACGTCTCGTGTATCGTACGATACTAACAGCTATGGTTAGACCTAAAGTTAGGTAAGAAAGTAATTCTGGGAATAGTTAGACTTTGCAACATCGTTCTATTATGAGTTCTTTAACCACATGGGGGAAAGAATATGGTATTGCCATGCTAGTTGAAAATATTTTACATGGTCCTAATCTGGGGTCTTTGGGTCTAAAAGGCGCCGATATTAATAAGGAAAGAACTATTGGCAACACCAATATCAAGCAATTTCTTCGAAAGGTTGTAGATGGCCACTTCCACTTCACTGCTGCGGTAAAGGTGTTATGTTCTTATGGTGTTGCTACTTTCAATGGTGATACCATGAAGGCGCTAAAGGCTAAACATCCAAACATGTCATGTCCATCTATCCAAACAGTGTATATTTCTGAGCTTGCCTTGGTTGCCACGGTTGATAGTGTCCTTGGTGGCATTAAATCATTTCCAAAGGGAACTTCATGTGGGAGGGATGGTGTAACATCCTAAACTATTTTTCCTGTCCATGTTGATTTCACCGTTAGTCTATGTTAGCTTTCCATTAACTAGTCTTATATGTTAATGTAGATAACTATTGTGTTAATAATTATGTGTATAATGTGGATTATATGTGAAATAATATGTAGCAATTAAGTAAATTAAAAGGTGTGCCAATTAAGTACAAAAAGCCGTGTTCTGTGCCGTTAGAATTATATGTCGTCAAATGGAGTTATAATGTTATTATGGTGGACCATAGGGGAAATGTGGTCATTTCTTAAGCAGGTACAACATATTAGAAGGGGATTAGGCAACCCTAATCACACTATTTTCAGTTTCTAAACTCTCCGTGTAGCCTTCATAAAGCCCTAAAGCAATTCCTTGGTTTCTTGCATTTTGGGTGTCTTTAAGAAGGAGAATTCAAGAATTATTGTCGTTAAATCATTCCCTTCAACTACAGATATTCCCCATCTATTCTTTCTCATTTTCATTATTTCTATTCGTTCGTTTCTAAAGAGTTTCTAAAGAGTGGGATTGATTGATTGTGGTATGTAATTGAGATTTAACGTTTCAGGTGACCTAACAATCAAGGGTTGTGTGTAAATGATTTTCGGGATGATTGGTGGTATCAAGCCATCAATTGGCCCATAAAAGAGTCATATTTCATGTGTGTAAGTTGTTGGTAAGAGGTGTAAGTCGTTGGTAAGAGTTGGAACCGTTTGGGTATTGAATGGTAATCATCTAAGGGTGAAAAACAATGTTTTGGGGCATCAGATGCCCAGGTGCGGCGCATAGGGGAAGGCAGTAGTACCTTGGGTTGAAACCCATCCTGGTGCGGCCTCTTGTGCGGCATACTGGAACACTATTTTGCATTTTCGGTTCGTTTGATGCTTATTTCGATTGTACTTTCATTCTAGGTTGTCGGCAACACATACCAAGCACGGTAAACCTTTGTTTGTTGGTTAAAAAGCTCCGAGAGATAAGATAACTTACTATTGACACCTAAAGGACACAACAAAACTTATTTTTAATATAATAACCTCATTTTATGATTGTTTAAACTATCTCATGCAGGTATTGGTGTACGTGGGAGGTTATCGTGGGCATTATTATGCATGTTAAAGTAGATATGAGCATAATTGATGTATTGTTGTTTAATGTAGTTTGTGATTGAGTTGTTGATCATTTGTGACTTGTACACATAGCACACTAGACATGATTAAGTTGACATGTCACGTGCACATTAAGGGACCTAATGTTGATAAGTAGAATTGAGTAGAAACATAATGATGCTAAGTCTCGAGCATTAAGCAGATTTTAAATAACAAGTGTTAAGTTTAACCCGCATTTGGTCCATTTAGATCAGGTGTGCTAAGCAGCTCATTTGGGGACAACGTATACGTCCCTAGTGAGGTTCAATCTATGTAGCAGAGTAACTCCGTTGGGCGTGATTGACTCTAAGCAGAATGCGGACTACTCATGGATTGGTTATGCCTTTCCATAACGACGCTGATGGACCACCGAAAGGTCTACCCATCATGTCGGGTGTGAGGTTCCATGTGAGGTCTTATGACCGCCTACACACAAAACCTCATTGTCGATTATAACTGGCATAACATTAAGCAGAATAAGCAGATTAAGAAATTAAGCATATATTGAGGATTACTAGGCACATTGTAGGTTTGATAATCTTATTCGAGTAAAACTTATTGATGAGTGTGATTTTGCCTATATTTATGCATGAGATGATTTGTTGAAATGTTTTAATTGGAAATCCTTTTGTTGTTTAACCTGTTATCTTATTCGGCTTTAAAAGCCGGCACTTGTGTTTTGTGGAAATGTGTTATGCCCTCAGGTTAGGCACTAAAGATGCTTATAGCTGGCAAGAGATGAGGTAGACTACGATGAAGATAGAAGATGGCCTTTTAGTCACCCTTATTTAGTAGCACTTTATATAGGCATAATTATTATGTTTGTTGGCATTTATTATGTTGATTGTGGATTTCATTTGAATTATTGTGATGATACTATGATGGTAGCACCTTTTGAACATTTATGATTCCGTTAGAAATCAATTGAGATTTTTAAAGTCTCTTCCGCTATTATTTAACGGATTTTACTATTTATGTTGAATTTTTTTTTTTTAAATTTACATTTTTATAAAGCATGGTGTTACAAACGGTTTACAGGCACAACACATTTTGGATGCGTTATACGGAGAAGGGTCTGCTTTTGCCACTGATCTTTTACGTGTTATTACTAGTCGGGTTCATTGCGTCTGCTCCTTTGACGCCGCTCTTAAAACCCGACAATAGGATCCGATCTATCGCAGTGGGTACTATGTGGAGGTGTTTGGTTACCAAGATTGCTAAGGGTGTTAGTAAAGAACTGACCAAGTACCTTAATGACTTTCAATTTAGGGTCGGTGTGTCGGGCGGTGCAGAGGCCATATTCCATAGTGTTAACAGGATACTAGGTGAACCTCACACCGATGGATCTCTTGCTTGCTCGCTGTGGATTTTCTAATGCCTTTAATTTGGTGGATCAGCTTTACTTCATGAGGTCAAGTTGAGGTGTCCTATTACCACGGGGGTTCAACAAGGAGACCCACTAGAACCACTTGTTTTCGTCCTTGTTTTGCACCCTCTTGTGCATCAGATTAGAGACAAGTGCAAATTTTTTCTTCATGCCTGGTATCTTGATGATGGGACTGTGATTGGAGATTTAGAGGAGGTTGCTCAAGTCTTAGACATCATTAGGGCGACGAGTCCATCTTTGGGTCTTGAATTGAATATTAAGAAAACTGAGCTATTTTGGCCTTTGTGCGATGGTAGGAAGTTTCGAGAGGGCCTATTCCCATTGGGGTTGAGAGGGGGGGGGGGGGGGGTGGGGTGTTAGGAGAGACACGGGTTTTATTAGTGGGTTGCCAAAGAAGAGAGCTGCTAATGCTGTTGATTTAATGCGCCTTCCCAAAGCTTGGCGCCCCGCAGAGTGAGCTTCTCCTACTTCGATCTTGTATGGGTATTGCCAAACTTTTCTTTGGCTGGAGGACCTTGATATCTCCTATTGTATACATATTTAATTTACGCGATATCATCCTTTTTATGTTTGAATTGTCATTATTTTTATAGACATATATACTTAATATGTGTTTTTATTGAATTATAGGTCTATGAGATGGAATGACACACAAATGACTATGCAAATTATTTATAGAAAAAATGAAGATTCGGGCTAAAAAATGGCAAATTCATTGCATAAATATTTACATGGGCTACTACAGAATACACCATCAAATGAGTATATGAGGCACGAGTTTATTGTTTTTCGAACCCAAAACGGGTTGTTTTCGAGTCTAATCCATCCTTTGATGTTCCCTAAGCATTGTACTAATGATATTCAGCGTATTTGAGTAAAAATCGAAGTGTTTTCTTGGCTGAAAGCTACTCACACGAGTTGGGCAGTCTTATCCGCGCGAGTTTGGGGTCTGTTGACTCGTCAATGCAACGCGAGTCGGGTCTGATATTTGACTTTTTAAGTGTCTTTGGTGTCCGTTGTTCGTATTTAATCGATATAAAACTCTCTCGAAAGCCTAAAGGATTTAACGTTGGAAAACTTGACTTAACGGACCTAACGATCTAATTAAGGTTTAAAAGAGACATTATGAGATTTAATGGACTTTTCAATAAACCTTAAAGTACGAGACAAACTTTATTACTCGAGTTTAATGGCATTTCTTAGAGGCACTATTTTAGTTATGGTTGTTTCGGCGTGTGCGAGAAACTTATCGTTTGACTTGTTTTCGGTTTAGATTGGGTTGATATCTTGTATACGAGACTTGGGCGTGTGAGATGTTTCGAGAACAAGACGTATTGTACAATTGACCTTTATTTACTTATCGACCTTCAAGGTGAGTTTCCTAGCCCCGTTTTATATGTTTTCATGGGTGAAAAGTGTACTCAAATCGTGTCGATAGTTTTATTGTATAATGTATGTAGTAATATAGTATTACTTTGGTAAATGTGACACGAGGTGACCCCTCGGCACTTGTTTATCGCTGTACGTCCTGTTTAGGATTGGTGGTTCCTATACGTCCTGTTTAGGACTGATGGTTCTCTGTATGTCCTGTTTGTTTAGGACTGGTGGTTCCTATACGTCCCGTGAGGACTGGTGGTTCTCTGTATGTCCCGTGTGGACTGGTTGTTCTAATTTCGTATATTTTGTTGAGGATTATACTGTTATTATGATATGTTATGTGGAATCGTTAATCTGTGTTTATTAAGTTATTTAGTGTTGTGATTCATTTGTGCTATACTATGTGTGCGGCTTACTGTAAGTAATCTCTATAGCTCTCTTATGTTGTACACACTTCTGGTGTATCGGCACAAACTTGTTTTCGTTTAACTTAAACCTGCGAACTCACCAGCATAAATGCTGACAAACTCTAGTACACTTTTTAGGTAATCCAGTGAACCCGGGGAATCAAGCGTGATGATCATAGAGCCAGACTGGAATCGAGGGAGCTGCGCATCTTTTGTTAGCTAGGTTCAGGGATATGCGCATTTGTTGGCGCTTCCTTGATTGACTATAATTCACGCGATCTACGACCCGTATGCCCCCATTTATGTGTGTTGTACTAGATTGCATTGTAAACATTTTTTATTTATGTGTGTTGTATCGAATTCTTATGTTGATTTCTATGGGAAATCGGGTTTCATTTAGTGTTACTCTATGTAATACCCATGTCGTGCTGTGCTTTATGTGGTATCTCATACTTCCGCCTTGGTGGGGTGTTACACCTATATATAATATATTATTGTGATCATTATTGTGGGGTTGGTCTCGTAGGGCTTAAGAGCCACCAAAAGTGAGTGCAAGGAAGGGAGGTGGTGTGCGTGAGGTGAAGGAGCCAGTCGCAAGAAGAGAAAACTCTCATGGATTCTTTTTTTCTTTCAACGAATAGGAAGCAAGCATAAAAGAAAAAAATGGGTTTTTGACACAACCACAATTTCCATCATCTTGGTTACTATTACTTTCTTTTCTTTATTATTGAATTGCAAATATTAATTTGTCATTACAATAGCTATTTTTCGTACAATGAAGAATTCTTATACGTTAATATTAGTTATAATTATTATTAGTTTAGCTATGGGCTAATTTGTTTATCATCTACCTTGATGAAGTGAAACAATAAATTAAGGTTGCACAATTTTATTAATTCGAGTTGATTTTATTAAACGTTGTGTTGCGATCTTGATGAATTAATTTCTTAACTTTTATTATTATTATCATTGGTGATAGATGTGTGCTTCGTTGGTGGTACCAGTTGTATGCTTATGTGATTTTAATTGTTTGTCTATGAACAATTATCGCTAGTTCATGGTTTGAAAGCGAATGGTATATTAATAACAGAAATTAATCTGTCAAGTGGAGATTAACGGTTGGTGTTACAACGTTACCTTCACATAAACACAATTGTTATCAAAGTAATCAAACAAACTAGTTAATTAAGGAAATCAGCTTTTGCAAAGGAATTAATTGATTAGGTGGTCTAAGTATTTTCGTAAACGTTGGTGGTACCAGTTTGTGTCTTTATTTCATCACGATTATCGTCAATTAACATATTTGAACTGGGACTTATTTATGTGTAACCATTGCTTGTTGTGGAACTGATTCTTGGTGGATGACCTCTCCCATTATTGTTTTCATAAGTATATTAAATCGAATTTTCACCGTCTTAGGACAACCCCTGCCCAGTCATACCGGATTCCGCCTTAGATTGTTAAATTCATTTACTTTAAAAGCAAAATGACAATACGGTCACAAAACCAACTGACTTATGGTCATTAAACTTTCTTTTTATTGTTATTTGAATTGCATTTACTTAGTTCTTGAATAACCTGTTCCTGCGAACGATCCCGGATTTACTTTTAGATATATTACATACGACGGGTCTACTGCCCGAGAGTGTGTAGTAGTCAGTTATCAGTAGTTCGTTTTATAAATTTTAAAGCTAGATTTCGCACATCAGACCTGCCATTTGTTCACGTGGAGGAGGCTGCGTGCTTCTTTGACAAAGGACGGAGGTTCTTTCTTTGGAGACCTCCTATGCGACTTGCTTTCGTACATATTAGGTTTGGGGGTTTAGGGTTGTATTCGGCAGTTCAGGTTTCATCTTATGCATTTGTGGCATCGAGGGCCCAATCTTCGGTGCTACAAGACCATATCTTATGAGGCAGTGGTATATGTGGTATGGATTCTGATTATGCTTGTGCTTTGGCTTGTCTTCGTGATACGATTTCAAGCTTTGACTTTAGCGGTTTCACTAACAAGGACACCGCCCCCCTTAAAGCCCAACATGCATTGGCGAGTGCCCTTTATAGTAAAATTGTCCAAGATATGGAGGTACACTTTGACATGACTACTAGACAGAAAGCCATTTTTAAGTGTTTACAGGCACCACATGCTCAGGATTTTCTCCTTGCTACCCTATAGATGGGTTAAGGCAACATATGTCACCAGTGGAGTATTGTACTATTTTCGAATACCGCCTAATGATCCCCTTATTTCCTATTGATGAGATATGCCCTGTTTGTCACAAAGTGTATTTAGATTCTTTTTGGGAGCATGCGATACACTGTAGAGAGCTCCCGAGGTACAAATACTAACATAATTTGGTTAGGGATGTTCTCTTTGACATTTTCAAGCGTTGGGACTTTTGCTAAGAAGAAGTGCCGGTGAATTTCTTGATTGACCCGTTGGAAGGAAGATTCATGATACAGATACAACAACAGTAGAAAAAGAAAGTGAAGAAAGTGAAGGGTCGTTAGATCAGAGCTAATGCATTTGTTTACAATCGAGCAATCTTTGATGAGATTCCGGCTGTTCATAATTCTACGAAACCTATGACAGTGGAAGAAAGTGATGAAGATGGCAATAGTCCAGCCGAGTGTATGGTTCTTCCAAGTGATGAGGAAACGTCTCTTATAGCACCAATCATGCCGGTGTCATAGGATTCGGGGCATAAGTTTATTGATAACACTGCTTTGGTGTTAACTAAGGCTACGTTGTTGCAAGGTCTTGCTAGAAAAAAATTTGCTGAGAAAGACAATATCTTTTCCGGAAGTACACTTCGAGTTATAGGGCAACACCATCTCATGTTCATACCTGATATGAAGTTAAAGTGGCAGATTGATAATTCTATTAAGCATTCTTCAAAACACTCTAGTTGTGTTGAACATGGGCTTAGGAAATAGTTGGAAGACAAATCAATGATTGGGTTTGTTATACAACTTCGATATGATGAACAAGCTATGGAATTTCAAGTCATGGTTTGGGATCCAGGAGACAATTTTTCCATAGCAACAACTTGAGGACAAGGTGTTGTTTGGGGTCGGGAGTAATGATACAGATCAGAGTTACAACAACAGTAGAAAAAGAAAGTGAAGAAAGTTAAGGGTGGTTAAGAGTTGAGTTTCAAAAGTTATTTTATTAAAATTGGTATTTACTTGGAAGTCAAGTTAGGTTATGTGTCTCCTTATTTAAATTAGGGTTGTGCCCATTTGTTTAGGTGTGGATTGATGAAGTCGGCTTTGTTTATGTTATTATCTTGCGTGCGTTATTGCTGTTTATCTTGTTGGTACATATCAATCAACACTCATACTAGCTGACATTTTGGTCTTTGGATGGATGAGGGAATCATGAGTGTGTGCTCGTGGGCTTAAGGTGTAGCACCTTCACGGCGGGTCATGCTGCTTTAAAGACTGCTTCATGCAAAGTGACAAAACACGAGAAGGCATGTCTTGATAACCAACACGTGTTTATACCATTTGGCTTTGCATTTGAAACCTTTGGTTTTTGAGGCCATTGAGTTACTTGGTAGGGTCTAATGGGTCATGCACACTAATATTATGACGTCAAAATCTACGAATGTAGTTTTAAAACGTCTTGGGTTTGCTATACAAAAAGGATTAGCAACGCAGCTTGTTGCCCGTTTGCCTTCTATTTCCATGTAAAATGTTATTATTAATACATACATACATACATATATATATATATATATATAAAGTTTCTACAAAAAAAAAAAGGAAGAAAAAAACAAGTCAGAAACATCTACTTTGGTTGGTGGTTTAAAAAGAATGAATGACTATTAGCTGAATATTTAAAATCGTCTATAATCAAGATTAAAGGAACTTTTGCATAGAGTATTACCCAATCTAGAAGACAAATGCCACCGTTCTTTGGTATGTAATAATTGTAGTTCTTGCCACTCACTATCTCCAAAACCACAACACCAAAGCTGTAGACATCTGCCTTCTCACTCAAAATACCCCAAAGTGCATATTCTGGGGCCATGTATCCTCTGCAATTCACACCATTTTTTTTCTTCTTTCTATTCTATAATAAACTAGCAGAAATGAAAAGAATAAAGAAAGAGAACAAACACTTACATTGTGCCTGCTACTTGTGTGCTGATATGGCTCATGTCATCCTCATTAAGCCTGGCCAATCCAAAGTCTGATATTTTCGGGTTCAGATCTTTATCGAGAAGGACATTAGTAGCTTTAATGTCCCTATGTACTATTTTGAGTCTCGATTCTTCATGAAGAAAAGCTAAACCTTTAGCAATCCCAACACATATCTTAAACCTTGTTGGCCAATCAAGAGTTAAGCGACTGTTATGTGAACCTGCAAACAGTGGTGTTTTGCTGATTAGCGAAAGTATGGAAACACAAGAAATAAACAAAAAACTAATAAGCAATATGATCAAGTATGAATTTCTTAAAAGACCAAATTTAGAGATGGAAATTCCAAACCATTATTTGAGTTGTGTTTTATCTGTTACGTATAAAATGTATTATGCCAAAGGATTTAACTACAAGGGAAATGGGTCATGCTAAATCAATTATGATGAAAAGCACCATTAGTGTGTCCAATTGCATAAATAACCTCGCAAATTGCTATACTTAAAACTTTAGATAGTTTTTGTAACCACATTATTTAATTATTATTTCCAAAAGAATGAATAAAAAGTGTAGGCACATCGGTTCAATACTTATGCTTTTATCTAAAAAAACATCACTAAAAGAATTAACCTTTTTGGCAGTCACCCAGCCAGCATAACCTGCCCCTTTTTTCATTTCTTACCAAATAAGTTCGAGACTGGCCAATTATACCGCATTTTGGAACAAAAAAAGTAAAAAATAGAACTGTCTTGGACACTCACCAAACAAGGCATTGGCAAGGTTATTATTTTCCAGGTACTCATATACAAGCATCAGTTGATCTCCTTCAATACAACACCCGTGTAGCTTAACAAGATTTGGGTGTTGCAAACAAGATATCAAACCAATCTCATTTAGGAACTCTCGATTTCCTTGCCTTGAATAAGATGAAAGCTGCTTCACCGCTATTATGGTTCCATTAGGCAACACACCCTACACCACTTAACTTATAACAAGATCCACCCACAATATAATAAACATGGATATAAGACGTAAATTGACATATTTGTACAACATTATTACCTTATAAACAGGTCCAAAACCACCTTCCCCTATTTTGTTTGTGCCATTGAACTTATTTGTAGCTGTTTCAAGCTGTTTCAGGGAAAACGATACTGTGTTCAATTTCAGCCCTCCGAGATCTGCTTAACACATAATGTGATTATTGCAACAAAAAAAAAAACTTTTACATGATGAACAAGCGCATAGTGTACATCACAGGTTACCTCTATCCTTCCCTTTTTTAAATTTCAAACAGCCTTTCCACCACAATGCAGCCAAGATTAAGAGAGCAACACATGGGCCCGTAATTCCCAAAATAACAAATGCAACTTTACTCTTCTTCTTCCCCTCAATGGAACAAGTTTTAAAATCTACCAGAGACAGTGTACATATATGGAATCAAAGGAGCTTAAGTCCGTTATATATAGAACTTTTCCAGTTCCAAATGCTTAAATGCCTGCTTAAAGCAAGTTCCAAAATGCTTGCTTCACAATGATCGCCATAGTTAAATCATATGAAATTTGAGAAGTCCGAAAGCAGCAAATGAGTGACAGTTGCTACTAGACCAGCAAAGAAGTGTAAAGCTTTGCGCCACAAAAAAAAATCATATTGGTGATTTGGTAATTCATATAAAAACTTACTTTGATCATTACTTAAAATCTTCATTAAACTTGAATGTCTAATAAGAACCATATTAAATTTGCGAGTCCTAACAGTTAAAATCTTAACATAAGAAGGGATGTTGATATCCTTCCCTTTTAATGCAACACTACACAAGCATCAAGAGTATAGCTATAAATTATGATTGATAAAGTTTATTTTGAGTATAAATATGCTCTAATAACAAAAAAGATCTATGATAAAACTCACAAGGTTTAACAGAAATAGCTGATACGAGGGGCCCATAACGTCCTCTTCTCGGATAACGTGTTGTTCCTTTACCAGCCCAGTAAAAGCGTATCTCTAGGGTGTTATTTATCACACTTGCATTGAAGGGTACTACAAGTGGGCTTCCTATTGGAACCTCATCTTCAATATTGAAGTCCTCCTTAAAAAGGCGTCCCTGAATTACACAGAAATTCAGCTATCAAATTTGCAACCAAGAGCAGTATGTACATGCTCATTAATCCTATTAATAATTTATCCAACTATCACCTGAATATATATATTAAATATCCGTCTGCCAAGACTTTTGTATGTACTGTCATTAGTATATTGTATTTCAGCGAAATGAAGATTAACAAGGTAATCACCATTTTCCAAACAATAGCTGACATATGTAAGAGAGAGTGGAGAGAGTCGTGCTGTTGTGTAAATAGAAGATAAGTTTGTTGAGTTCTGCAAAGATTCTACATAACGATTTGTTTGAATATTGTCATCCAGGAAATCCCCAGTGCTACTAAGTCCCCAACTATTAGTGCTTGGATGAAAACTTCCTGCACCATTGTCAAATAAGGCATCTCCTTCATAAAGAACTTCGTGATTGTTTTCTCTAACTTTCAAATCATTTCCACCACTATTAACATGAAAGGAACATCCATCTGTCATAAAGCAAAAGATAGCAATAGAGGTAGCGAGTTAGGTGGGGAGGGCAGGAACGGGTAACTGTTGGGCTGAAATGGGTCCTTTTTTAGTATGGGTTAGAATGGAACTGGTCAGATTGGGTAGACCCACAAAGACTCTTTTGTCTATTTTTTTCCCAAAAAGAATGATAAAGTAAGGCTTACAAAAAAACAAGTTTATTACTCTGCAATAATAATCTTAGCCTGTGAATAATAAGATTTAAGAGGTCGTATGCATAACGAAAATATGTCGGCGACTTTCAACCCATTTTTAGATTAGAAATATTTCTTTGACTTGTTTCAGATTATAGCCCATACATAAGTAAATCAATACATTTCCACCTCCAAAGAGCTATGTATTAACAAAGTATCGTTTATCTACAAAGTTAGTTGATATTGAACTCTAAATGTTGCATGGAACCTTAGTGGTCTAAATAAAGAAAAATATAGATATGCATTTGAAACTTAAAATAACAGTAAGATAATAATAAAAGACACGTGGTCAAGTAAGAAACCACTTACATCTAGAACATTTGGCATTTCTTGTGCATGGAAGTATATCCTGTCTATTAATAGGAGGAATGTAAGAAAGATAAGCATTAAACTTCGCATAGAAAAGCTCCACTCTTCATATAACGTTGTTATGATCCATGGAATCAGATATACATTAGACTCATGTTAAAACTACATTTTCATATTTTTATAATCCTAGACCTACACCTACATGCGCATCATAAGCCCCGCTCTTAATATTTATAAAATTAGAAATGACGAGAACTCAGAAAATCTGTGAATTTAGGTCCCAGAGCTCATATGCTATGTTATGTATATTCAAAATTTCTGCATAATACAAGACACCAGTTAACCAAATATATTTACACTTACAATGTGTTCCCTGAGAAAGAGCTCCTAAACAAGTTAAGGTATAGATTCCTGATACAAACATAAAGTTGGACCAGTATTATAAACATGAAAAACGTCAAAAGCTGTCATATGAAAGGAAAAATACAAGACCATAGGGAGAAGCATTCTGACATGTTTTCACGGCATGTAGGTCGATCAGGTCCTTGCAATGCAAAGTTATTGTATGATAGGTCACTGAATCAAATCAAATAAAACACAGGATGAATTTTTGTCCATGTAATTTGATTAGTAGGTGTTTTCTAATGTATACTTTGATTAGAGTAAAAATGGATTTGACTTATGAGGTAAACGGATTACTTGCTAACTTCATAGACATGCGGATCCAATTTTTATAAAAAACAATTGGCCATCATTTGTACTGAAGATTGAATGAGGTGAAATCAGTTTTGAAGTTGAAAGTTAATTCATTACGCGTTAAAAATCAAAACCATATTTCTTTTTCTATAACAGATGAGGATGTTCTAAACCTCAATAAAAAGGACGTACATGGTAGCCCCTTCTATCAAAAGTGAGTCAGGTATATCTCCACTTAACATGTTGCCCGTCAAAAACCTACGCATACCACATGACATGGTTAGAAATCGAGAAACACTTTGTTAAAAACATACCTATGTCTATATAATATGTACACATGAGACATGATCCACAATGAGAAGAAAAACCTCTCAAAACAAATTCACAAATGATTTTGATATGTTCACATGGGACATGATCCACAATGAAATGTTGTTTTTGGACATGAGTTCGTTGCTGAATATTTCACATGATGGTATATTTGACTCGATATTCAATAGATAATATTTTGTGATAAACTCACAATTGAAACATTAAACATCAAGATTGTTGGGGGGGGGGGGGGGGGGGGGGGGGGGGGGGGGGGGGGGGGGGGGG
>JAOXNX010000035.1:11791259-11817546 GCA_028566075.1 Solidago caesia
CCAAAGAGGGGAGAGAGGGAGGGAAAATATAGGTTCTCACAGTTCTCACCATATTTGTAGTTCTCACGTTAACCCTATCCTATAAATATATATATATATATATATACTCATTAAATTGTTCTAAGTGGGGTTGAGAAAAAAATATCAAATGGGTCGGATCATTAAACACACCTTCAAACTTAATTGTTCCAAACGAGTTTTCATACAATAGAAGTCTTCCATAGATTGTATTGTTGCAAAGACCATCTAACAGATCTTTTTCAATATATGTAACAAGACAATTATTTATAAATAGATCACTCATTTTTATTCACAAAGCGTTAATTTAACTTCATTCATGAAAAGACACGTTCCAACATCGGGGAAAATTGAGTCTAGTCTCAATAGGAGATATAACTTACCGAGATTATGATTTATTAGATTAGATTACAGAGAGGTGAGGGGCAAAAAAATCTTATGGTTGTCATAGAACGAGGTAATGAAAGCTGAAACACGAAGCCATTAATAGAATGCAAGAGAGGTTGCAACTTCTTTAATTAGAGATCGAATATGGAAATTAGAAAGAGTGAACAACAAAATATGTCACGTTTGGATTTTTGTAATTGGGCCGAGTTAGGAAATTTTAATGGGCTTTACTTTAACTTTTTTTAATGGTTCAGACAACTCATTGGGCTTTGAATTTAAATGGGTCATTAACATTAAAATATTCAAGTAGTGTCATTTAACTTTTTGTGGGGTCACATGCATGACGCCATGGAGTAAGCTGTAGGCTCGCCAAATAGGCCATAGCTAGTTCGTAACTTGAAACAATAGAATAGAGATGTAGAAAAAGTGAACAAGAGTTTGAAATCAACAGTTTGATTTACTCATTAGAGATTTGAATCTTGTCAGGTATAAATTCATACTTTATTAATTCTCAGTTGTTAGGAGATTCTAGTGGAGTTTTTCCTTTGACACTGTTGCTCGGCTCGTGGTAACCGACTATCCAGTTTAAAAAACCGACTATCCGTTGTTTTTATTCAAAAGTCACCTGAAAAAAAAAGAAAAAAAAAGTATGATTTCTTCTGGTCATATATCTCCTGAATATTTCATAGACATTTCAATATTTCCAAATTTAGCTTGCAAAAGTCTTTAATAAGGTGGTAGCATACGTACGTACATAATTACATATATAGACACACATACATATTCAGGTGTACGTATATGGCTATAATTTCATGTTTCCTCAAAAGTGGGTGCCAAAATGTCAAGAGATATTGTTTTCCAAGATGTTGAACTTGTCAAACTTACTTAAAAAAGAAAGTGAACATGTCATTAATTAGTTTGACAATAATATTATACGTACGTACGACTTCCTGTATATAAATCAAAGTACAACACCAAGAACAAATAAATTACGAGTAACACACAGATTCGTGGTAATGAAGTTCAATGGTCTTACGTTGATATTAAGTGTTCTTTTTATACTTGTCCTTGTTTCTTCAGAAGAAATATTAAATCCTCAAAACACTACACAACCCCAAATTCCGATAGCAAAAGGTATGATCAATGACTATATTTCATTATTAATTAATATGTACATTATGTTTACAGTTCTCTTTTTGTTTACACATATATGCAGCAAATGCAACTAATTATCACCCCAGAAAACGTCAAAGGAGGGGCGGTTGTTGGCGTTGCTGGAGTAACCGTCGCTTACAAACCATATGGTTGGGTTGATTGATGTTTGTAGTTAATAAGGATCGGAGCTAGCTAGCGATATCGTTATGCAATAATAAAAGTACAAGATGGAATGAAGTTTGTAATTCATGTTGTGTGTAATTTATAAGCATAAGTTATGGTAGCTTGTTTGTGAGGGAAAATAAAAATGTCGTCTCGTACGTATAATGATCGACTTATCATGATTTTGTACCATGTAGTTGGACTTGGAGACTTGGCACTCAATTCATTTAGTGTCATAACTTTCGTATTAATTTGTTTTGTAAGTTTCAAATTTAGAAGAAGGGGTGGACACGAAATAGCACGTGAACCACATGAACTATTTTTTGCGTAATGTATATATATATATATTTAGTCAGAAAATCATGATTTCTTAAAAATATATATACTAGATATAAGAGAAAAATAAAACAAATGTAAAATTTTTGTAAAGCTAGTAATATATATTCGGTTCTGGTCCGTCACAAGCTAGTATATGAAAATATTTAGAATTTTTGAAGACTTCCATATATGTTTTAATCGACCATATAAATCATGCTTATATGACAATAACATATCAAAATCTTAACAAAGTCTCATAAAACTTTTAGTTGATAATTTTTTTTCCTTCATGAAGCTTATTTATGTTAATTACTATCTCATTCATTTATATAAATTTCTAATGTTCATAAATCAAGAGAACCGCATACGTGTTCATAAAATTACAAATGTTTATATATGATATGACAAGTGTTAGAACCAAAATTAGTGATGTAATAATAGTCTAGAAGGACTATATGTAATTTTGTATAATTCCTTTAAATAGTAGGGGTGAGCTAGCAAATCCAATTCAAACCAAAAACTATAAAAACCAGAAAAACCCAAAGAAACCAAATTGAAAACCCGCCCCATAGCAAGAAACCGATTTTATGGTTCTTGTATTTGAAAATATCATACTAGTGGTTTGATTTTTGGGTGCATATAAAAATCCAAACCAAACTGAACCCTATTATATATTAGTAATAAAATTAAACTTTAGTATTTAATATATGAGTATATCTTTAGGGAGGACATATTTTTAGTTTGAGCATTTAAATTTTGTTATGGATGATGGAAGCAAAATTTGAGTATTTTAGTATTAATATTTGTATGAAGCCATGAATAATTGAATATGTCGCACTTTAAACTAATTTTGTTTTATTGAATGATTGTTTTAGCTAGACGTTTGATATTTTGCAAAAACTTTAACTATGTAACCTTTTTTTCGATAATTAATATCTCACAGATTTTTTTATGTTACATAACCATAAGAATGAAATACAATTGTAATATGATTTATAAATAACAGGTGATTCGTATACTGTTTTTTTTACGCCACCAAATGTTTGAGATGAGCATAGTTTCTCAAGTCCTGGTCCCATCCCGATCCTAGTATCGAATCCCAAGTGAAACCGGGACCGGCACTCACTTTTGTTGGTTTGCGGAATTTGGGACCGCAGTTCCGGAAAATGATATCGGAAAGTGATATCAAATTCCAAATAGGACCGGGAACGGTACTATGTTTTGGTGATTTTCAAAACCGGTACCGGTAACGTTGGTACTGAGACCGGTACGGGACGGTACTAGTCTCACGCCCATTCCTAACCAAACGTTATTCATAATATTATACAGTACAACACCTTAAAACATTTATTGATGTACGGTTTTAAAAAATAGCTAATGTACGCGATCACCTTAAATAAACATACGGTATTCTTCTTTATAAAAAAAATAAAAAACATTATCTTAAAATTGAATATAATATTGCGGACTACGGAGTATAATATATATAATCAAACGTTGATTAAATACGAGACTACACATTTACTTTCAACACCAACAACGATTACCATAACGTACTTATGATTAATTACACACAACGGGGAACACCTTAAATTATCTTGTACTTTTATTAGAATATTTGCATAAATGAATCAATCCAATCGTAGGCTCTTCTTATAAAGCGTGCGTATTTTACATACTATGCGTCTATCAACCCAACCATATGGTCGGTCTGTAATAAGCGACGCTTTCTCCAGCAACCATAACAACCGCCCCACTGTTGATCATTTTTGGGGGGGTTAAAACCTCCTGCATGTATGTGTACGTAAACAATTAAATTAACAAATAGAAGTTAATAATTAAACATCATTAATTTACATCCAAATACACATACAGGTGATGTATGTATGATCGATATATACTCATTAATCATACCTTTTGCTTTCGAATAAAAGTTCTGCCGTTCAAAAATAAAATAAAATCATACGTACCTTTTGTTCTTGGATTATTGGGGGGTGGTTGTGTAGTGGCTTGTTGGAGTTTTCTTCCTTCTGAAGAAATAAGGACAAGGGTAAAAAGAACAACTAAGAGAAATGTAAGACCATTAAACTTCATTATAAGAATATATATGTGTATATTGGTTTGGTGTTGTGATTTGAGTTATATAGAGAGGCTAATCTTATTGTCAAATTAACTTAATGTATGAAACCATTTTATACTACTAATTTTTTATATTAATCTTAATTATTTTGTCAAATAAGGGGGATTGAATGTTAACCGCCAGCTTTTTAGTTATTAAAACTCTATTTAAGTAGGTTGACATATTCAAAATATTGAAAAAACTCATCTCTTAGGGCAGTTGGCACCCACTTTTGAGGGATCATGGAATTTTACCTACGTACGTACGTGTTTATGTCTATCATGCATACGTACTAAATTTGAGAAGGGCAGAGAAGGGGCACGTTTTCAATGGTAGAGAACACTGTTGGGCTTAAACTTTCCAGGGGAGTTTAATTTGTAAGAGTGTTCCTGAGATTAAACTTTCCAGATCATATATAGACAAATAAATCTGCCAGAGTTGGGCTTAATAATAAGGGACCAGGCCCAATTAAGAGTGCACAAGCCATCATCAACTCATCAAGTGTAAGTCGGGTGATCAAACGATCTGAAACCAAACAGTTTTTATTGGTTTCAACCTAATGGTAACCTTTTTACCCAAAAAAGATCGTAAAGTCTTTTGAAGCGATCTTTTAGAGGGACTCCAATACCAACCCAATCAAAATGCCGAAAGGAGGTATTTTTGCTACTCGTGAATTGTTTGAGTTTAGCTCGTCAAAGTTAATTAAGTTCAACTTGAGCCGAGTCAAAATTAAGTAGCTAGGTACCTCTCTATCTATTCTAACTAAAGGACGAAGATGCATGCGTACGTGTCTAAGAAAAGAAAACCAAATCAAAGAACAAAGAAAAAGAAAGATTCAAGGGTGGGTAGAGGAATTCAATTATGTCAAAAACTCAAAGGAGTTGAATATGGAGCTCTTTAGCTGATGATAGCTCCCAAGATCGGATGAAGAACAAACCAAATTAAGTTAATGAAGATGATGTTTTGGTAGATGGTGCATGCAATTAATGAAAGCAATGCAGTACGTTTGAAAAATCAAAACCTTAGGCCTCTCCCTGTCATGATGTCATCTTCTCCTCATCCTCACTGTCACATCAGCTTTCTCTCTTCAAGATACACCCAAGAACACCTTCTCTCTATTATACCCTCATCTTCACCCCATCCTCACTGTCATATCAGCTTTCTCTCTCCACTTTTTTTTTGCATGTGATATTTGGGGCCCACAAATACTCGTCCAACCCTTTCGCATTTACGCCGAGGAACGACGACGACCACGCACGACAAGGTCGTGCCTATGATGTCGTGGTCGCCGAGCCAAGAACGGGTGGATAGGAAGAGGCCTTATTGGTCTGAATTTGTGAAGGGCTTGCAAGCCAGATTCCTAAAGTATCAATTAAGATGCTAGTAATTATATATATATATATATATATATATACACACACACTAGGATATACCCCGTCCATCGGATAGAGCGCTTAAATAATCAAATTATCACTTTTAAACATTAGCTGATGGTCCTAAAATCTAACTCCGAACAATTTTATGTTGTTTGTTTTTCGACAATTAATAAATGTCTGTACATATGTTTTTACTTATTATCAACTCATAAAATAATAAAATTTTAGATGTTAAAACAAAAGAATATCTAAATGAATTCTTAGATTATTAAACAGTTGTGATTTTAAAAAAATTATGAAAAATAAAAAAGAAAAGTTTAAAGATGCTAATAATTTGGAATAAATATATATTTATACTTTATATATTTAATATATTTTGAATTTATCACTAAAACTTTATAATTTAAAACTTAAATTTAAAGAAAAAATCTTATCAATAATTATGAGATTACTTTTTTTAGGGAACTTATGAACGACTCTTGGATCCGTTAAATTCTTGTTTCAAGTTTTGAATTTTGAATTAAATTCAGTATTAACTATTAATTATTAATAGTTAATTGATTATTAATTATTAAATAAAGTAATATATGTAATATAATTAGTTGTATTCATTAGTGTAGGTGTATCCCATGTGGACAAACATTTGGTGTGTTTATAGGGACAATTATATATGAATATGCCACATTGGCACAAATCTTATGTGGCAAAACAGCAATATAATCACTAATCACTTTTAGATAGCAATTTTTATATATACTATAATAGGTTTTTACCCACATGTTACGCAGATTCATTAAGTAAAATTTAACGTTAAGAGCAACTTATAAATATGTAGAGTCACCTGTAAGTAATGATTCATAATGTGGTAATATATTATAGGTACGTGTAAGTTAATTCATAGTCTAACGTATTTTTCAAAAATATAAGTTCCCAAATAATAAGGTTTAATTAATATTTAAAACACCTATTAAATGATTAAATATAATTAAAGATGAGGTGATCCCAGACGTAAGAAAATTGCATATTGTTTTAGTTTTCAAATATGTCAAATTAGCAATCTTGAATAATATCATTTTAACGTATATAAAAAACCAATGAATGTTTTAAAAAATAAACTTTACTATAATTTTTTATTTATGATAATATGTTATATGTTATATTTATAATGAATTTAAGTTTGTTTAATTATTATTATTAAAGTATTTGATTAAATTGTATGAAAATATAACATATCATGTAACTAAAAGTATGTTTAAATTCAAATAACTCACTTATGTGAGTTGGTCAGGGGCTTTCTAATCATCCACTATGTGGGGCCCCGGGGGTGAGGTTACCATAGGTCTCAGGTTCGAGCCTGGGGGTTTACATCCCAACGGTATTTTCCATAAGGAGGGGTGTGGAGGTCCTGCAAATAGCAGGCTAAAACCACCTCCACTCACGTCTGAATCGAAACTCAACCTTGAAAAAAAAAAATTACCTAGCTTGTGAACAGTGGTTGGAAATGAACAGAAAAGCAAGATATATTGTTTGTTTTGGAGCTGGACCTTAGACTAATAGTTGGGAGTAACATTGTCGGATTGAGGTACTTTTATGAATATTATGTCACTATTTTGGTTGCTTTCATTATGTGTTAGACTTTTGTATTGAACTAAATTGAACTTACATAGAAATATAGAAATCTATATACACCACATATTTGCCGAAAATATGTTCTAATAAATTTGATGTAAATTACTTATAAATGGGGTAATGATGCTTACAATTTAAACTCTTTGGTCCTTATATGGTTTGATAGTTGGTCCGATAAGTATACTTTAAATCAATGATTTTGTTTTATCATACAACGTTTAACAACTATGAAATTTAATTATATCTATTATATATTTATTATTAACTGTTACTTATTGGTAGTACATATAATTTTATTGTTGTTAATTCATCATTTGATACAATATTTTTATAATTCATCGTAAACATAGTGATTATCTAATGGTACCCGTTTGTTAACTAGGGTCCATAATCTAGTGATATATAAATTGTAAATATTTGTGATGTGTGTCATATATTTAGCTTTCATAAACATATATATATATATATATACAACTTATTAAAAATTTCATACCCCTGTTGGAAGTTATAAAACTTGGATATGAAAAATACCCATATTGTCCTTTTTACATATTTACACCATATATTCCTTATCTCTTAAAATATCTATACTACCCCCTTTACATCAATTACATTACACCACTCAGCGACACCACCACCACCAACAGTCGCCGTCGTCACCACCACCACCAGTTGTCGCCATCACCACCGGTCGCCGCCACCACCACGCCGCCGCCGCCGCCGTATCGTGCGGGTATATTTCTAGTTTTCTTAAAAAATTACTCCTATAATTAGTTATATATCATTTTATCAAAAATCATAATGATGTCTATCCCTTGATGTTAAAGGGATTTCCAATTGATTTTTGCTCTTTTCGGAAAATCATTACTAACGACACAATTTATTTATTTTTTCTTAAAAAGTTAACTTATTTTTGAAATAATATACAAGAAAAACTATATATATTTTGCTAACAGCTATTACATGTTTTTAAAGATCGGCATAGTTTTCAATCAGGTTTCAACTTTCAACTATGATAGTACATTTACACGTTGTCATTAATTTGAATCCAAACGTTTAATTATTAGATATCCTACTATTAAAATCATTTTAGGATAACTAAGTATCAATAATATAAACTTGCATAAAAACCTTGCAAAAATATACAAGTACGTTTTTAAAAGTTTAACATTGGAATCAGAAGACTTTTTATATATATAATAGATTTGTAAAATGAATATATAGAAAAGATGAAGTAAATTGGTGTGATTAAAATGTATAAAATGATAGTGTATTTATAGTATTTTGGATGGAAAAATTTTTTTAAATGAAATATAGCCAGCGGAAAATTAAAAATATAAAAAGGTTAATGGTGGATGGTTAATCCCGAACCATTGCACCCACATGGGTGCCTACGCATTTTATGCCCGCTACAAGACATGCACACCGGTTAGAGCTCCAAGGGGGAAAGAGGTCCTAACCACCACATGGGATCGGTTGAGCACAAGACTCGAACCCGGGCCAATTTTGATAGGCACCTCCACATTAGGGATGAGCAAGAAATCCCAAGTCCCGATCCCGGTACCGGTACCGAATCCCATTCGGGAACGGGACCGGTATCTATTTTTGGTAGTTCGCGGGATTGGAACCGGGACGGTACCAGAAAAATCCCGATACCGCTACCGAATAGTGGTACCGAATACCATTTCGGGATCGGGACCGGAATTAGTTTTTGACCATTTTCGGGACCGGTACCGTCGGGATCGGGATCGGTACCGGTACGGTCCCATGCCCATCCCTACTCCACATATGCCCCCCCCCCCTATAAAGGAGGTAGCTGGCCACTGCGCCAAAGCACAAGTGGTTAATTAAAAATATATAAACCATCACCAAATTGTCTAGTGGCAAAGAGACATCTTTCCTCACAAAAGGTCAGGGGTTCGAGTCCTACCCTAGTCATATTTGGGGTGACCACAGATATTTAATTTCCACCTATGGTGGGCCTGGGTGAGTTTTCCCCTCCAGATCTCTGGGTGATATGGGTTTCTCATCGAGGGGTTTAAATTGGGGGGGAGGGGACTCTCTAGCACGGACCCGATTAAGACAACGTATGCTAGACCTCCTGATATTCGCGAGTAATCCACACCTTCCAAAAAAAAAAAAAAGAAGATATTTTAGCTTAATTATTATCACCATCAGAACTCAAAAGACGAAACTTTTTTTTGGGCACGTCTCTCGTTTGCATACACTTTTCTCTAAAAGTGCGCGATGTTGTATTCACCTAAATAAGACAACTTATTTTGGTTACACATACCGCTTGAGAAAAAGAAATAATGGCAAATGTTTGTCACAGTAAAAAGTTATACCAAACGCTTAGTAAAGCAACATTGGACCATAACGTCCCCTCTTTCAAAAAAAAAAAAAAATTTAAAAACAAAAAAAATAATTCAAAACAATCAATGAAAGGAAAATTACTTTTTTCTTTAAATAACATCTACGTGAAAATATGACCAATTCATTTTCACCCTCATAATTTATTAATTTCATTATATTAAACCAAAAAAACCTTTGACTTCACTGTTGACTCATACTAACAAATCACTCAATGAAAAATTGAAAACGACCTTTTATCATAACTCTATTTTAAAATGCATCGAAGATAAGCATTGGATGGATAGAGACTTATATTTAACTAGCTTATATCCCGTCCGTGAAAGATGCATATAAATAATCGAATTATTACTCTTGAATATAAGTGATGGTATTAAACTGATACCGAATGATTCTTGAAGTTTGTTATTCTATACATAATAAACGTCTATACATATATTTTTTACATATTATCCGTTCCTAAAATAATAAAATTTTATATGTTAAAGCAAAAGAATTTAAATGAATTCTTAGATTATTAAACTTGAAAGTTGGAACAAATAATATCCGGCTTAAACTACATGTACTTATATATATATATATATATGCATTGGAACATTTGTACCCACATGACTTAACTCATACAGTAATAAACATCATCAAAAACACTATTACGGTGTTGAATGTTTGTCATCATTAAATGTAAGTTCTAGTAGAAAACTCTCTTGTCTTTGGATTCAAAGGTTGGAGTTCGAACCTCTAAACCTACGATTTTTAATCTAAATAATTAATATTTAACTGTTTTTGTGTTGATGTTTGTAACACCCCAAGATTTTAATATAATAAAATAATCTACCTTTGTAGTTTTATCCTTAAAAGAAGTTCCTAGTAATTATTTTTGAAATATGAGATTAAATTAGTTGAAATTTTAGTGGATAGTGGGTATAATACCCCTTATTTTTCAATAGTGCCGTGACAGTTTGTGGGTATGCCAGCTCCCTCATTTTAGTGATTCATAATATCACTTTCTCTATATCATTCTCATTTCTTTCTTCATCTCAATCTTTCCTTCTTTCATTCCTTTTATCAAATTGGAGAAATCCTTGTTACCTTTTTCATAGTAATATCAAGTTGGGTTTTATTTAGTGAAAGTGTGTGTGTCTCGACACATTGGAAGAAGAAGAAGAAGAACTTTTGTGATTTCCGTCTTTGCATTTGATTAATTTCCAAGATAAGATTAATTTCAAGATGAGATTTTAGGGTTTTTAGTGTTCAATCAAGTTGAGGGTTTTGGTTGAAATGGGTATTATTTAGTTGAGCTCATGTATTTGGTCATTTGGTGACCATGCATTGTTGTTGGTATTGATTTTTAGCTATTTCATGGATAAAGAATGTTATTGTTATTGAGTTGAAAGAATAGTTGATTGTGAAATGTTAGTAACTTGATATAGTCAAGTATGAGAAAATGGTATTTTTATAAGTGTGGGTAACCACCTTTTATATATGATAAATGGAATGAGAAATTTTAAAAGTAAGCAACTCAATAACAATGTAGGATGAAATGGGTTCATGAAAACTATTGATTTATGGCTAGGTAGCCTTGATTGTGAAAGATGACATTATTTATGTGTTGTAATATTTGCTAGGTTGAAAGCAAAGTTTATATTGTGTCTTGCGGTCATCTTTGATTTGGTTGTCGCATTGGAGGTGAGTTTTCTTGCATACATGTAGATATGTGTTGGGTCGATTACAAGTAAGGGTATAGGCCTATACCCGAAGCTTGTAATCGATTTGGTATAGGCCTAATTAGTGGCCATGGTTAGACATACGTATGTGCGCGTATGCAAAGAGTATCCACGCATTTCAGGCGTGCGAATTATTTGAGATGGTACCATATATGTTTTCAGGAGTAAGGTGAAGCATAAAGAGATGGTACGACGATATCATAGGCTTTATACCATTACCTTGCGAGTTTGCCCCAATGTATGATTATATGTATGCAACTTAATTCACTAAGCATTGGCTTATTGTTTAGTTGTTTATTCTTTTTAGGCGGTTCCCGGAAGTGAATTTGATTAGCTTGAAGTTGATGTTACATTGTAGAAGTTGGACTTGAAGGTATATAGACATTTGTGGAGAAATGACAATTTTGGTATATAGGTTTAGTTAACCTTTGACCCTTGGCTCTTGGTATTTTTTTTTATGTCTTTTGTTAAAGTTGTAATGTAAGTCTTTGAGTCAAGTGTTTCATGTAAACTTATGCTATAAATCTTGAATGTTGGATAATTGCCGTTTTGGGTAAATGCGGGTAATTGACCCGTTAGTCTCGTAAACGTTGTTTTGAAACAGTTGTAAGTAATGAAAATATTAAAGTTGTTTATCATGTATTCTACCAGATTTATGGTCGTTTGAATTGTTGTAAAATGATTTGGAATTGGTTGTTGTCAAGTCATGTATTTTAAAATCGAGATTCCTGGCAAAGGTGCAGAGGGTCGCGCCGCGAGTCTGGACTCTCGCATCGCGATAGCGGTGTTTTTCCGAGTCTTTGATGATCAGTAATAAAACTCGCGTCGCTAGGTATTTTCATCACGCCGCAATGGTCTGTTTATGCGTGATCGCGCCGTGATCAAGTATGGTCGCGTCACGAGGGTCTTTAAAAAAAAAAAAATTTCTTGTCTTTTCGGGTTGAGTCATTTCAGTTGGATTTGTATGTGCGTCATGGTTGTGTAAAAGATGAAACTATAGTGATATTATGTTAATATAATTAGTTAAGTACTATGTTGACTAGTTAATTCGGGGTTGGCCCATTTAGTATATGTTCGCCACTCCGCTATTTTGTAAAAATATAGGAACAATTTCTTTTACAACTCCTTGTAATTGTTGTTAGCATTATAGAGTTACCTACTGAAACTAAAAAAAGAAAACTATTAACCGATAGATGATCTCTTGAAGAAATAAGGATGAAGTTTTTTTTTTATTCAAGTCACCAGATAAAGCGAGTTTTTTTTATTTTTTATTTTTTTTATTTTTTATTTTTAACTTTGACGTACATGTCTAACCGAGATATTCCTTAACCAGTTAACCGTATCCAAACTTTCATCTGGCCATCTCCAAGATTATACTTAACGGCATTCAAACATAAGATTTTTTGTAAAAAGGTCTAAGATGTTAACTGCTAGGACAACTTGGAAGTGGTTTGTCTTTTAAAGAAATAAAACGAAAAATCTTCATATCATAAAATTAGACAAATATGGTTGATGATGTCAAGCATGATTAAGAGTTAATGAAATGATTGAAGGTGTCCTAAATATTTATTCTAAACATTTTACTTGTTTAGCAGGGTTAAAAGCTAATACTTTAACTAATACACAAAGTACACATGAAGTTTAAAAGAAAAGAAATACTTGTATATCATTAACGCATCCAAATGACATACAAGATAACTACTACTTTAACTAACGAGTTAATTGCACAAATCATCCATGTGGTTTGAACGCTTTCTGTGATTTTCATTTTTTAAAGTTTTTTTTAGTGGATTTCGTCTAAAATTCAAACTTTTTTAGCACCTTACATCCCTGAATATCAGTTTCCTTATTTTTCTTAACGGTTAATATATCATTGCTGCTCTATATCTCCCCAAAAGACATAAACATTTGCCAAGTAGGCTAACTCCACATCGAGATGAGTTTCACTATTTTACGATAAAAGGATCAACTAACTAGAGAGGCTCACAACCATTACAAAGACTAATCACCCCTTCCATTAGAAATTTGGCACTAATTTCTTCATTCGAAAATTGGCATATTGTTCGATTTAATGATTCACAATATAAGAAGAACAACAAATAATCAAATCCCGTCGGCACGATTTATTATTCAAGTTTATTAAAGAGTTTAATACACCAGATTTCAATCTAAATGACAGTTTTAGATTGAAGAACAGTAAACAAGATAATGAATATGAATATGATCAAGATGATCAATATTCTACACCAAATACAGAGAAAATAATGATCGAATATTTGAGGGTATAAGAAGATGATGATCAGATCTCAATGATTTTAGGGATATATCATCATATATATACACATCCAATTTTCCCTTTTAGCCCCTTCAGTTTACACTTCTACTCTTCTTTCCTTTAGCTTCCAGGCTTCAAGAAATGGCAATTTTAGTCCGTCAACATAACCTGCCACATTTCTTATGCAAAACAATAAGTATAGATAATACACAAGAATATAATTACAAGTTTAGTTTGCATATTTGAACACCTATGTATTGTATTTTCATTTGTGGAAAAAGACATACAACTCGAGTAAAAACCATATTGATCATCTATTTTTTTGATCCAAGTGCTTAGCATTGTTCGTAGCAAATAAGGTTTTAAAATGTACCCACCCCATAGCGCAAGATTTAACCAAAAACCACAAAAAGGTCGAACAGGGAGAACTATCAAATTACATTTAAATTTATACGTAATTAAGCGGGTACAAATGTAAAAAAGTGATGAATGTTTTTAATTAGAACATAAAAATGTTGAATAACACGAAATTGCATTTTCGTTCACATCAATCTCACATGTGAATAGTTTGAATCATTTACATGTGAACAAATCAAATAACATGCCTTTTAACACTTTTTAGTGTTTTTTATAATCTCATTTAAATCTGCACTATTATTATGGACTTAATCACATGTAATTGAATACATAATTGTATAGTTCTCGTACTTCATGATTATTTTGTGGTTCTCGTTTGAACCTAACAATGCATCATGCATCTAACTACAAATAATGATCTAATAAAAATATTCTTGGTTTAAGAATGGCATGAATAAATATCGACCTTACAAGGCATCATGCATCTGACTACAAACTGCAAATGTCACATCTAACTAAACTAAATATGTTGCTCAATTGTACTCTTATCATTCTTAAAACAAGAATGTCATCTTATTTGATCACTTTAGCTATATTCGAATACCAGTCTTGTATAGTTTCAAAGGTCACGTAACTTGTTAAACGGTCTACAAGGTTTCGCTTATGGCCATTGTCTACTCTATATAGTTGGCTTTGTTCATTTAAACATATATATAAAAGAATCAATATAATTAAGTTTACCTTGGAAAGAAGCTACAGAACTAGAGTGAAACTTGTTTGGACTGAAACTTCTATTCATCTTCTAATCTGATCTAGAGTGAACAGGATGGATGTTTATATGATTATCAAAATATGGCAGTTTATGGTGGTATTCTGTTCTAGATATGTTAGAATACTGACTTTGACTGCCACTCAGTCTCTATCGCTTTGAATCTCAAAACCACTGGTCAATGGTGATGTCGAATAAGTGTGTGTACTTGCTTGATTTGTGTTGGAGAATTCAGTCTGACTTTGTCTCTCGTGGAAATCTCTCATGGCTTTGAATCGCAAATCTTCAGTGTAGCCAGTTGTTCTTGGGACTATTTCAGGAACGGAAGTTCTGCCTTCAAGCATACTAACAACCTCAGACATGGTGGGTCTTATTGATGGAGATCCATCTGTGCACAGGAGTGCTACTTTCACCACAGTTTCAGCTTCTTCTTTGATAATATGGGACCCCAATTTCTCATCAAATATCTCATCGTACATTTTACTTGTTTGTAACCGGCATGCCTGCAACAACAGTATTAGACTGATGGTCTACATAACTACAAATTTTGAAACTACAAATGTATGAGCGTAAAAATATATAGACTGCAACGGGAAAAAAGGGAGTAACATGCAAATGCTTTTTCTTCAAGGCTTATAGCAAAAAAAAATTTTAATTTTCGGCTTGTTCCACTTGTAATATCTATGAGTGTGAAATATATAGATTGAAATTGAATTCAAAAAGGTAATTTGGCATGTATAAGTGTGGAGATATATAATATGTCTAATTTGGTGATTCACAGAGGAGCGTGCATTTCACAATCCTACACTTTTAAATGTGTAAATGTTGTCAACAGAAGTTTTTTACATTTGGCAAATTGTTGTAGCCTATGTAAGTATGTTGCAAATCTAAAAGTGCCAAATTCCATATGGTTACAAGAAACGGTTATGAAAGAGTAAGCGTAAAAATAAAATACGACAACTAAGAAAGTAATAGGTTTAACCACAAAAGTAAAGGCTTTGTTGCTATGATAGAAAGAAAATTAAAGATGAATTGTGTCCGGTTCTGCATTCTCGCACCAACCTCAAATAGAAATATCTCTTTTGACTAACAAAATACAGGAAAATCAAATTGTAAAATGATTATAGATTTTATCCCATCAAAAAGAAGTAAAAAACAAGTCAGAAACATCTAGAAGACAATCGTCTATAAAATCGTCTATAAACAAAATTAAAGTAACTTTTGCATAGAGTATTACCCAATCTAGAAGACAAATGCTACTGTTCTTTGGTATGTAAAGATTGTTGTTCTTGCCACTCACTATCTCCAAAACCACAACACCAAAGCTGTAGACATCTGCCTTCTCACTCAAATGACCCCAAAGTGCATATTCTGGTGCCATGTATCCTCTGCAATTCACCATTTTTGTTTCTTTTTTTCTACAATAAACTAACAGAAATGAAAAGAATAAAGAAAGAGAACAAACACTTACATTGTGCCTGCTACTCGTGTGCTGATATGGCTTTTGTCATCCTCATGAAGCCTAGCCAATCCAAAGTCTGATATTTTCGGGTTCAGATCTTTATCGAGCAGGACATTAGTAGCTTTAATGTCCCTATGTACTATTTTGAGTCTTGATTCTTCATGAAGAAAAGCTAAACCTTTAGCAATTCCAACACATATCTTAAACCTTGTTGGCCAATCAAGAGTTAAGCGACTGTTATGTGAACCTGCAAACAGTGATGTTTTGCTGATTAGTGGGAGTATGAAAACACAAGAAATAAACAAAAAACTAATAAGCAATATGATCAAGTATGAATTTCTTAAAAGACCAAATTTAAAGATGGCAATTCCAGACCATTATTTGAGTTGTGTTCTATCTGTTACGTAAAAAATGTATTATGCTAAAGGATTTAACTACAAGGGAAATGGGTGCTAAATCAATTGTGTTGAAAAGCACCATAAAGATTTAACCCTTTTTTTATATTTCTTATTAAATAAGGTCGAGACTGGCCGATTATACCGCATTTTCGAATCAAAAAAGTAAAAAATAGAAACGTCTTGTACACTCACCAAACAAGGCATTGGCAAGATTATTATTTTCCAGGTACTCATATACAAGCATCAGTTGATCTCCTTCAATACAACACCCGTGTAGCTTAACAAGATTTGGGTGTTGCAAACAAGATATCAAACCAATCTCATTTAGGAACTCTCGATTTCCTTGCCTTGAATGAGATGAAAGCTGCTTCACTGCTATTACAGTTCCATTAGGCAACACACCCTGCACCACTTAACTTATAACAAGACCCACACACAATATAATAAACATTGATATAAGATGTAAATCGATATATTTGTACTACATTATTACCTTATAAACAGGTCCAAAACCACCTTCCCCTATTTTGTTTGTGCCATTGAAGTTATTTGTAGCAGTTTCAAGCTGTTTCAAGGAATACGATACCGTGTTCAATTCCAGCCCTTTGAGATCTGCTCAACACATAATGTGATTATTACAAAGAAAACTTTTACATGATGAACAAGTGCATAGTGTACATCACAGGTTACCTCTATTCTTCCCTTTTCTAAAATTGAAACAGCCTTTCCACCACAATGCAGCCAAGATTAAGAGAGCAAGACATGGGCCCGTAATTCCAAAAATAACATAAGCAACTTTGCTCTTCTTCTTCCCCTTGATGGAACAAGTTTTAAAATCTACCAGAAACAGTGTACAAATATGAAATCAAATGAGCTTAAGCCTGTTATTTATAGAACTTTTTCAGTTCCAAATGTTTAAATGCCCTGCTTAAAGCAAGTTCCAAAATGCTTGCTTCACAATGATCACCATAGCTAAATCATATGAAATTTGAGAAGTCGAAAGCAGCAAATGAGCAACACTTGCTACTAGACTAACAAACAAGTGTAAAGCTTTGCGTCACAAAAAATCAGTAAATTGGTGATTTGATAATTCATATAAAAACTTCCTTTGATCATTAAACATGTCTGAAATATAAATTAAATAGGCTACAACAAATTACTTAAAAGTACACCCTTTTATTGAAAAACAGTTCAAACATTTGAAATGGTAGAATTGTGCAATTCAAGCTTCTTAACTGTAGACAAACTTTATACTTCGCAATGCTTATAACGGTAAATTTAATTCTTTGATTAAAGCAAACATTTTGTGCATGTATATAAGTGTGAACACATTGATAAAATTAAGTCCTTCCTCGGAAATGAAATGAAGAAGAAAAAAAGAGTCTACAACTTTCATTTCTTTGTAGTAAGAGAAGTACGTACATGGGTTGACCGATATAGCTGATATGAGAGGTCCATATACGCCTCTTCTAGGAATGCGCGTTGTTCCTTTACCAGCCCAGTAAAAGCGTATTTCCAAAGAATTATTCACCACACTTGCATTGAATGGTATCACCACTGCTTTTTGTATACCTTGAGCCTCATTTTCAATATTAAAGTCCCTTTTAACCCGTTTTCCCTGTAAAACATACAATCCTCATTATTAATATAAAGAGGTTGCAATTTCGATGGCTAGAGTTATATATAACTTATATATATGGTTATGCATTCAAGTATCAAATATCTAACAGGGATTTGCGAGACAAAAAATAAGCAAACCCATCTAGGAAGAAACAAGTCAAATAGGTGGAACGGGTCGACAGTGTCACGTCACATACTTTAAATGCATAAACCTAAATCATATTTAAAAAGTTAAATTACTACTGCAACAATATTATTTTTGGAAATGTTTAAACACTTATAAATAATCAAAACATTAATATTGTTCGGACAAAGAGTATTTCATGTCAAGTCAACTTGACCAATTTAAACATGTACCACAAATTATCCATTTTGACCCGTTCATTTTTCTACCTCTAGCCGATTAATTAAGCAATTCAAAACAGATATTTATATAGTTATGCAAGAAATACCTGTATATATATATCAAATAACCGTCTCCCAAGATTTCTATACGTACTATCGTTGGTAAATTGTATCTCAGCAAAATGCAGATTAATAAGGTAATTGCCATTTTCCAAACAATAGCTGACGTAAGTAAGCGATAGTGGAGACAACCGTGCGGTTGTATACAGAGGTGGTAGGCTTGTTGATTCTTCCAAAGATCCTATGTAATGACCAGTTTGAATGTTGTCATCTAAAAAGTCTCCAGTGCTACTAATTCCCCAATTACTAGTGCCTCTATAGAAACCTGCTGAATCACTATTAAATGAAGCATCTCCTTCATATAGCACTTCAACATTGTTTTCTCTTACCCATACGTCATTTCCGCCACTGTTTACATGTAAAGAACACTCATCTGCAAGACATCAGATACAGTTGTTTTAGGGTTCAAAAATCTTTTTATTAGAGAAGTAATCTGATTAATCTTAAAAGGGTTTTAGTGAAAAGTTTATAACTTGATTTCCTGTTGTAGTTATTATTTTAAATTAATGAGTAAGGAAGTAACATTGAACTTCAACTATAGTAAGGAAACTGTATAAAGACAACAGGAACTCAAGAATACTACAAGAATCCAGGGAAAAGACACAAGGGAAAGAATACACCCTGCATCATGTAGACTGAGTCTAGTCGAAAAAATAAGTTTAAGTCAAAAGATTAAAACAACCTAGAATAACAACCGAAGAAAAGAAAATGTAAATTCATACTCAATAGCTTCAATAAACTGCAATAATGAGTGCCAAAAAGAACAAGCTTTTTAAAATAAAAGACTACGTCCAAAGGGTCGTGCTTGAGTAAGGACTACATACATTTGGGACACACGATATTTGTTTCGCATGGAAGTATATCCTGTCTGTTAAAGACACATATACAAGATCAATCAACGAAGAAGGTGCATAAAAGGAAAAGAAAGAATAGACTAAACGAAATTTACAATGTTTTCCCAGTTGAAGAGCTTCGAAACAGGTTAAGATATAGATTCCTAGTAAAGAAAAAATGGAAAAAATATGGATCAATACTGTATGCTAATATAATGTCTCACGTGAGAAAATATATAGGACAAAAAAAATAGCCTCCTGACATGTTGGGTCGGCATGCAGGTCGATCCAGTCCTTGCCATGTAAAATTGTTGTACGACAGGTCACTGTTCCAAGCAATAAACTTTTGTAACACATGAGCAATATAAAGTTCATGAGGGGCTAACTGCATGTTACCTAGACCCATTAGCCATGCTCCTTTCGTTAGTGAACAGGACTTTGACTTTAAGGAATCTGAATTGAAGTGGATCTTGTTGAAGATTTAAAAAACAGCCTTTACTCTATGAAGTATTTGTAATAAAAGTTTATCTTGTAACCAAACTATTTCTTGCATTTTGAAAGAATCAGTATCTATTTCGACATTGAAAGGTAGTTTAATTATACCTAAAAAAGTCAAAAATGTATCTTTTCTAGTGCAATGGATTAGTATACTACAAGAATCCAGGGAAAAGACATACATGGTAGCTCCTTCTATCAAAAGTGTGTCGGGCACATTTCCACTTAGCATGTTACCAGTCAAAAACCTATCAAATCAAACCACAAAAATTGTAAGTCAGAACTGATAGGAAAGGGTTGATTGCATAAAAGGTAACCAACTTTGGTTTAATACATATTTTGGTTAAAGCGTTGTTTCCATCCATAAAAATACTCGTCTGTTTTAACACAAGGTATATTTTAACCTTGACACATAAAGAAAGTCAGCATTTTCAAAGGTACAAACACATCATCCACCATGTCAACATCTTGTCTTGATGACCTATACGTACGGATGACCTTCATCATAATTTCTAAAACTTGAAGGCTTGTATGGCTGAAAGCAAAGTTGATTACCAGAAACAGAAACTGGACCAAAGTTGGTTACGTTTTTCATGCAACTAACCCAACAAGGAACTTAAACAGACTTCAATATACTTACACATATCTCAAACTTCTTCCAATGATATTACTTGATATCTTCCCAGTCAACTGGTTAAAACTTACATCCCTATGCAGTGTACAAGGGAACGATTGTCATCAAATATACAAACTATAATATTAGAAGCAAAAATAGACCATAATTTTGAGATACCACTGTACAAACTCTTACTTGTACTTTTATTATAAATACTTCTAGTAACAAAGGTAACCAGTATTCGCATTGTCCCACAAACATTACCACTTCTGACTCTTACAATAGTTTAATATTATTGTTTAATTAATGGAAATTTTCTATGATCAACAAAAATCCAAAACACTAGCCTTAGCAATTTGTAGTGAGACCTTTTGTCAACCACCACTAGTCAGTGCGCCCATTGAAGGGGACTCTTATTTTGGCCAACCGCTCGGTGAGGAACCGAAGACCAGTACTCGCCCCTTGCCAAGCATTCCGAAGGAAGGCATGGTGGGGGCGGCGCAAAGCATGATGTAATGGCAAAGACAGAAAAGTTGCATTTTCGTTGACTCCGTCAAATGTAGTGAGAAAAAAGGAGTGCCAATGCCGTTACTTATTAGTTCACACATAAAGACCACATTAATCGCATAATACAAATTGTCAAAATCGTTGCTCGTGCTTACAGAAATTGAAGATCTCTTCTTTGCCAGATGTATGCGGGTATTTCTCCTGAAATGTTGCAATTTCGCAATAGCCTGAACTTGAGAAAACGGTCTACCTCAAATTATGTCTAACTATATGTAAACATCATTAAGTGGTAAGTAAAATAAAAATCAGGTCCATACACTCTTAGTATTCCTGTAGCATTATTCAATGAGGGAAATTCCTGAGTTGGTCCATTTAAGTCAGAAATCCTCCTGGAAAACAAGGTGGATTAATCAATTGCATAAGAAAGGTGAACAACGCTAGTCGCTTTTCCATTTTAACTTCAAAATATTTGATTGAAGGTAATCTGATCCGGTAACTGGTCAAAATTATGATGCTGCATCTGCCTTTTTCTGAACTTTTAACCACTCTGACACGACACTTGAAAACTGGTTATTAGGTAATTACTTTAAATAAAAACTCTGGAACTTTCATGGGTTTTCGCAGGCATAAAATAAGTAAGGTTCCCAAACAGAAATCATAACAAAATTGATCTTAACGCAGAAAAGGGGTCTAGGAAAAAATACATTTAGAAAGGTTACATACTCACATCTCGGTTAAATTCTCAAGAAGTGATATGTTTGAAGGAATTGGTCCCTGCAGCCCAGTGCTGATCAGTTCTCTGTTAAAAGATTGCATAATAAATAAGGTGAAACTGTGAAAGAGAATAACAGGCTTGTTAGTTGCAAATGCGTGATCAGAGGAGATTGATCTTACAATCTTGTGAGTTGTCTCCAATTCTGTATAAGATCAGGTATAGGCCCACTTAAGTTATTGTCGTTTATCCTACTGAATCATCATAAAAGAAAGATGGTGTAAATTAGAAGTTGCACAGTGAGGACAAAAGGTTACCCCTCAATTACAAAACAAAGCTATTCTCTCTGACTTTTGAGATCAAATGTAGTATTCTTCAATTTCAAATATATTATGGGTCTGTTGACTTCTCAAGAACTTCCATTATAAGAGTTTTTCTCTATTACTCTACATATTTGACCACAATGTCCAATCCAAAATTAGTTTTGAATTGATCTCAAAGGTCAAAGCGGTCGTTGGTTTGTAACAGATGGAGTATGAGCCAGGTAAAAGTGCAAAAGCTTACAAATCCTTCAAGTTTCTCAATGCAGAAAAGGACATTGGTAAAGTCCCCATCAACCGGTTTGATGAGAAGATCCTGAATATAATCAGTTGCTTTATATATTTTCTAATAAAGAAATAGCTGATTAAATTTAACTGGGAAAAAATGGAAAGACTTTATTTGGTCTTACAAAGTTTCTAATCTGCTTAATCTCCCAAGATCAGAAGGAATTTTTCCCGAAAACTGGTTTCCTTCAAGGTTCCTGTTCAAATATTCTAGTTACAAGGCGAATGACCTTTTGAAACTAAACAGCTTCGCTTTTAATTAGTAATTACTTGTGAACAAATAATATGAAAATGCCAAAAAAAAAAACACACTGTAGTCTGAAAAAATGCATATTTTGGAAAAATATTAATGTTAAGGAAAACCATTGTATCCGACTTTTTTTGGTCCAGGATCAAATGTAGTGTTTTTCCATATGCTTTCACGAGGAAAATGATTTGTTGCAACAGAAAGACCAAGTAGGATGGTGTCATTATTTGAAGTTTTGAACACTTATTCTAGAAGCAATAAATAGCATAAATGAAATTAAGCTGGTTCATTCTTTTGTGCCACTTCTATTTATGATCTAATCATCTATAAAGGTGACCATTGTGGGCTTGTAGCCAAAACAACAGAGACATAATATAAACAGAAACACCTACAGATATGTGAGAGTAGTAATATTAGCTAGGTCTCGTGGTATTTCCCCAGTTAATCGGTTCCCTAGAACAGATCTGCACTTGCAACATTCTAGTCAAGGCCATGAAAAATAAACTTAAAAGGCTTATAATTGAAATTTAACATGAAGAACCAATATGAAAAAGAAGGAGGCTTCACATTGACTGCAACCGCGTTGCAGCCCATTCAGCAGGTATCGTTCCATTAAGATAATTGTAAGCAAAATCACTAGAAAAAAAAATATGATAGAGTTAGTTATATTCAACTAAATAAACATACCTTTGTATGTACAGGAAGGCTTACATAATTTGGAGATAAGGAAGCTTCACAAGTGCAGGTGGAAGAACACCACCAAGACTATAAAACTTGTGTGTGCTGCAATATAAAAACACCCAGATACATCTTTACTAACAGCGGTCATGTCCAAATTCCAGAGGTGACAAAATAGGGACTCAAGTGGGTCGGGTTATGGGCAAAAACGAATATTGGTCTGGTACAAGTAGGAATAGACGAAATTCTGTTGGGTTGACCTGAAAGAATTTTTTTTCAAAGTCTTAAACTTTTAGTAAATAATTGGACACAATTAAAAGAACTATATCGGTTTAGTAATAACCCGTTTTCTTAAGAAAATATTTAGGAGGTTTCATGCATCACGAATACACGCTGGACAACTTTCAACCCCTTCAACCCATTTCTGTTGGATGCTAATCTTCTTTTACTTTTTCACCCATTGGAGATAAAAAAAAAAAAAAAAACCCCAAATAAATCCATTTATATGTAAATATGTATGGGAAGTGACAAGATGCGTTATACATGCTTATGACATGGCAGTTGCTGGAATTAAGATTGTTGCAGGCACCATCACACTGAACACTAGCAAGAGCTTCTTGATTAAGCTTTTGCACTTGAGTGATTGCTTCAAGTTGGCAAATCTCACCATTGAACCTCCAATTTGTTGCACCCAATGAGCTCAAAATTTCTTCAACCGCTTCCACTTAACAAAATTAATCTATAACTATAAGTAATTTCGCATGGAATTTCAAAATGTAAGTTTTGAGTTAAACAAATGTCACTATATGGCAACTGGGCTGATCGAGTTTTTTGAGATAGTGTGCCGATTGTATAATATAGTTGACATGTCGTTTTAGTTGAGTAGAAATAATGATGTGGCATAATTGGTCAGTTATATTTGTTGACATGCCACATCATCGCTTTTAAGTGACTGGCACAACACATCAACTATGGTACACGATTGAAACAACACCTCATATGTAACAGATAATACAGGTTGCAAGTCAATCTAAATTTATAAGAGAATTTTTCACTACAGTTGACCTAGGTTTGAATCATGTTATCAACTTTAATTTACAAAATAACAATTCGACCCTATATGCATGGGTTAGGCGAACTTTGTTTTGGGATCATACAAAAAATAATGTTTTTGATTTTGGAAGATATGCCATACTGTGCACGTACGCATGTTTCTCGTGTATCATAATTCTCGAGCCAAGTATGATGGAAGCATTTTTTTTAACGGCTTCCTACTCCTACTCCTAACTAGCCCAATAAACTCCTAGATGCACCAATGATAGAGATTGAACCTAGACTTCTCCCCAAAAAAGGGGTAAGAGCCTCTACCACATAGCTAATGACGGAATGGCAATTATGATGGAAGCTATTGGAATTAACTGCCCCTTAAAGACCTAGACATTATGAGTCATTAATACATCACTTTTCTAAAGGGTCAAGGCAGTTACAACTTTGTGGGCCACATTTCCAATGAAGTCACTCACACACACACACACACACACACACACATATATCAACATGGTCACTAATCACTAATCCTGAAGTGTTTTTCTGGAAAACTAACTTTAAAAAAAAGAAAAAAATTATGGTTTTACCTTCTTGTTGTGGAACAGCAGTTTGTACAGATTTTAGCAGTAGCAGGAAGCATACTGCCATATATGAAACCAGCACTCCCTTTTTCATCACAAATGTGTGTGGCTAAGTTGGTCACTAGGCACAACAGTTAAGATAAGAGGAATATATATATATATATATATTGTTTGTATGATTGAAGGAAGGTTGAAAGAAGGATACAAAGGAGTTGTTAGGCAGGCAAGCAATCAAATAAGTCCAGCACTAGTTATTTGAATTGTCTTTTACTTATCTTTAACTCATCCTACAGACTGTACTAACTATCAGGTGATATTATCTTTAACTTTTTGATGCTTTTACAACACATGGAGTAGATTCATACCCCCAAGGCCCCAATTAATTAATTAATGGAATACATCACGTCACATCAATACATTTTTGTTCTTTCTTTCTTTTTCATTTTCTTTTTCTTTTTAACGGTACCTAAAATAATATTAATATCAAGTAGGCTAATCACATGTTAGCTTTCAACCTTAAGACCATTCCATAATTTTAAGAAATACTAAAAAGGATACCCACGTAATATGATGGCGGTGGTGACAACAGCGGTGTGGTGGTGGGTGGTGGGGGTGACGACCGATGATGATGGTGACGGTAACGAGTAGTGTACAGTGACGAATCTAGGATTCCAAACGAGGTAAGTCCTTGGTTTATTTAAATTGAAAAGGCGAGTGTGTTAGTAGGTTGGGTCGGGTCGACACTAACACCATCTATATTTGATACTAGTCTAGTACCCGCGCGTTGCAGCGGCGACGGTTTATAACGCGTGAAACGTCGTAACGTTAAAGTTGTTTAATTTTTTCTGCGAGATGCGGTAATGCGGCATTTTCAAATGGCATCTAACCGTGTCTATCATTGTAAAAATGAGTCATGGATTAGGTTAAAAAATTAAACAAACCCCATTATTAATGTATTAGACTTAGCCCAACAGAAAGAAATCACCTATATGCAAATCTATGTAAACATTCAAACATTTTGCAACAGTTAAATAGCAACCACCAATATTACTCACTTCGTATTTTAGCAATCCAACACATTATAACAACGTTCTTTTCTTTTCTTTTTTTCTTTTCTTTTTTGAACGATGCAGGGCTGAATCTCAGTGGATCTCAATACTTGGACCATATCATAGCAAACTATTATGCATCTATTTAAGCTTCCAGGAATTAACAATGAAAATTAACCCCTTTTTTTTTTTAGCATAACAGTATGAGGCACCAAAAATTAACCATCAAATATAGATAATATTAAATATTATTCGTTGATGATCACAACAAACTTGAAAATATGTGATACAATCAAAGCCCCAAACATAGATA
>JAOXNX010000035.1:11827484-11839296 GCA_028566075.1 Solidago caesia
ATAATGTCTTCTTTGAATTTCATGCTTCTTGTTTTCATGTGAAGGATACGTCTACTCGCACTACCCTCCTCACGGGATCATGAAGTACTCATGAAGGCACAGTCTTTACGACAAAAAGGAAACTGACAACATACGAATCTCCGAAAGTATTTCTCATCTTTTCAAATATTCCTTCCATAAATACAACTTTTCAAAGAACATTCAGGACATACAATTCAACACATTGAATTCACATTCATTACACATACACTAAATCAATCACATTCATCGTGATATATCTATCCCAAAACCATTGCCACCTTAGGTTCGTAATAACTTGGTAAGTTTGCACTGGATATTCAAGAGTTGCGATGGTTGTGACGTCAAATCTCTAATTGTCACTGAGCCCGTCATTTTAGGTTCAAACAGCACCCCGGCACCCAACTTGGGTGTTGCTACTCTCACATTGCAAAGATTCAATGTGTACATTTAATAAAATTTAAAGGGCAAACAAATTTTTTTCTCTTTTATTCACATACAGTACGCAATATTTCCCCATAAATATCTATATCTATATACATGTTGAGAAATCACATTGAAAATGATTTTGAAACATTTATACGTTAAATAGTACCATTATATTTGTGTGATGCAGCGATGACAACACATTTTATTAATTTTTTAATTTGTTTGATGTTACTATTAATCGGTAAAATGAGATTTAACCAAAAAACAGGGCCTAGTTATACTGGTTGCTGGCCAAATACCGGGTTAACCGACCGAACCGGTTTTTAAAACACTGATCCAAAGTAATCTTAGATATTTAATGTAATAAAAATAAAAGTAAATTACATGAATGGTCCATGTGGTTTTGTAATTTTTCAACCTTCGGTCCCTCATCGTGATTTTTTGCAAGTATGGTCCCTGAAACTACTATTTCGTTGCAAGAATGGTCCCTCTATTTTGAACTTTTTGTACAGTTGGTCTCTAACATCATTGTTTTAATGCACGAATGGTCCCTCTTATTTGGTCAAATTTTGTTATTAGGGGAAGACGGGTCTTTTATTCAGATATTCATGACTTAATCGAGATAACCCGTGTCTGTTACCCGACTTTTCATAGTTACCCCAAGATATTTACCTAATGAGTTTCATCAAGACCTTATGAAGGCATCTGAAAATCTTATCTAACTATTAGGTTGCCAGTAGTTTAGTGTATAATAAAATATGTGGGGCCTTAAAAGCGTAAGACATAAAGCCATATCTTTTTAACAATTTTACTTAACCAAAAGCCGAGTTGGTGGATTATGTTTTTTTTTTAAAAGTAGAGTTGGTGGATTATGTAGCACGTGATATGAAGTTATCAAGTATCAACATCATAGTTCACATCATCTCTTTTACTGGTAATATACAACTAAAAGTCATTGAGCCTGAATGATGGGGGAAAAAAGTATTTTGAGCACAAAGTTTAGAAATAAATGTTAAAGTATTAAAGGCGCGTTTAGTTACAGAAAACATTTTTTAATTTTCCGTTTTCATTTTTTAAGAAAATGAGAAGAGTTTTCTATCTCTAGAAAACCCTTGAAAATTTTAAGAACGCGTTTAGTGACAATTTTGGAAAACACAATGAGTTTTCCATTTCTAAAGTGGAAAACATTTAGAAAACAATAAGAAGATATTTTCAAGTTTTCCCTTAAAAAGTAGCAAACAATGTTTTTTGTTTTCTTGGAAATTTATTTTGGAAAACTATGATTTGATCGCGTTTTATATTTTTCATGTTTTCTTAGAAAACAAAAATGGAAAACAAGGGGTGTTTTCCCCAACTAAACGCGCCCTAAGCTTTAATAACTGAACCTAAAATATGGTCTTTGACAGAGTACTTCTAAAGTATATGTGAAACAACTTTAAGATGCAAAAACAACAAATATCATATGCATTTGTAAACAATACACTTTTGGATGGATTCATGCAAACATCTTTAACATGGCTTACATGATAGACTAAGTAATTTTCAAGTTGTATAAAACGAGAAAGGTTTAAGCTGCGGAGCAAAAGAAAGGATAGAGTTACACATTCTACCCACTGCATGTGTGCTCTAAGAAGATGGTTGGCCTAGTACTTTTCCAGCCATTACTAGATATCATGCAAAGTTTCACTAGTGGGCAGTGCACAATCAGTTTCAACAAACTTAAAACGTACGAGTAACAAGTTTCTTGAATTGCAACACTAGAATTACATGCACCTCATAGCAACTGGTACATTGTTACAAGTTCCTGTATTTTCCACACCACAAAAGCAAGCCATGAGAGATTATCCGACCACCTACATCAACACTGAAGTGATTCTTGTAAGTGCAAATAGACATATGACAACAAAATTGAACAAAAATTGCACAAAAATTGCCAAGGCTATTCATAATCTATCCGAAAACATAGGTATTGCTTTGGTAGTATCCTCTCTCGGTTGTATCCAGGTTTTGGTAAGGCGGGATAACAACACTAAAGCCATTTTCGCTGGGTCAATTTCATCCATCTGGAATGTAAAATTGCTGAATGCAAACCACGGTGAGCTGAATGAAGCAGCTAGTGACTAGGTATCTCTAAATATCTTTGGAATCACTTCATGGGCACTGATGTCTAATGCCACCGGATCTCTGAAAAAGAATTAATGGTGTAAGAGGAAAATATAAAGATAACAGTGAGCAACAATGAGAAAGCACACCCGTCAAGTTTCCACTCCATCCAAATTCAAATAATAATGATCAGTTGTCCAAAAAGAAAATTTGAACATCGTAATCATACATAAGATCAATTTCATATAAGCTTTTGAGTAAATATTCACCAGATATATCAATTTACATGCTTATCATTTATCCACATTTCGTAAATAACAATATCTCAATTCATTGATTACGTGCAAATGATTTTCATTATCCCAATTTATCTGATCTAAAGACAATGCAATATGAAAGGAAGGTCAAGGTGAGATATTCAAGTATTCTATAAATATTGGAAATTTACTTTTTCGCTTGGATTTTCAAACTGCTGAGAAGGGATATTATCCAAATCCGTTAACATCCCTAAGATGCAGATACCAGTTTAGATAGCTAGCAAGTTAATCAATATTTTAATTATCTGTACTGAATCAATTTAAGCACCTAGCTATATGGTTATAACATGTATTCTCACTTGGAGTATGGTAGGCATAATAGTGATAATGATATAAAAAAAACTTCATAATAGTGGTGGTAATGATAATAAAAATAACTCGGATTTATATTAATGTGTGAGCAGTAGATGTGCCCAACACATAAGATCGTGTTTCTGTTCATGATATTAAATCAATTCATATGTGTGTGATAAATAGAATTTTTGTTGACAAAGGACTACTACCCTATCATAGCTCATATAATCTATATAATCTACTACCCTATCATAGCTCATATAATCTAGTATAATAGATTTACATCTTTTCTTCTAATATTAAAATACCTATACATCAGGCAAAATCTACTTGTTAGAAAGAACATATTAGATTAAAGGTTTTGTTTTCTCAGGCACGTGAAATGGGGCGTTAATAAGATCGCAAGTGTAGCACTTTAGTGAGCAGAAATGCTGCCAGTGAAACCACGGAAGAGATGGGGTTAAGTAATTGCTATAAAGCAAATACCAAATATCAAGTGATAGTTTCACTGGAGTTGGAATTGAAAGTTCAGCATAAAAAAAAGGTTACAAAGACAGGTAAAGACGAAATTGTTATCTTGCTCAGCAAAGATCCGTGCATGGGAAAGGATCCAAATGGGAAGAAAATGCTTCTACTTTTAATCTAAGTAGAAGAGTGTTCAGGGGATTCAAATTTAAAATGTAACAAGGGGTCTACGTCAAAACCAACCACAAAATATGCAGAGCACAAGACATGGACTAAAAAACCCGTAAGCCAAAACCTAACTAGACAACATGAGAGGCGAGATTTGCAAAACACATAGAGATGTAAATTTACATGTGACATCACACCATGTGTTACCATGCCATGATAGACAAGTTGTGTCTGGATAATAGTTGATACCATTGTGCTTGATGAGAGTGGGTATACTATTTGCTATATGAGATTCCGGGATTTGATAGAACAACATGATTTAGTGTTGGATGAATCAAAGGCTTGGTTCTAAAGATTTATTTGACTCCCTAGCAAGTTTACTTAGATACAATGCAGATGTAGACAGTAAGTTAAATGGGAGGGTCTGGCTTGGAATTTAGTGAAATGAGCTCTAACAATGTCAAGCTCTTTATCTTCAGAACAATACTATTACCGGATTTTGTGAGTTGAGACAACCAGTCACCTTGGTGCAGCAAAAGTTAATCTTTTGGCTAATCGAATGAGTGATATACTTTTTTTTGCCATGGTGATAAAAGTTTCCAAAAAATTGTCACGTAGATATATTAAAATGTAAGGCTGATAACCAACTAGTTTATCACATGCACAAACCTGCATAATATTTGGCCTTTCTCTGAAGAGCTGGGGATGAACCATTCTTTTCTGAGAACAGGCGACTCAAACTGCACAAAAAATCCATCACTCTGTCCATGCTTCCATTTCCTTGGTCCTTGTCCTTTCCAGACCTGTTGGTGAAGAAAGCTAACAAAGATTAAGGAGCTGGTGATAAAAAAAAATACCCCGAAATTTAATCGGCATTTCTCTTTCTGATTTTGTAAAATATATAGTTTACTTAATTCGTATTTATGGGGCTCTTGCATCGCCTCCACCTCTACTTCTTTTCGTTTATTGTATCAAGAGTAAACTTTATAACTAAAGCAAGTGGTTAGATGAAAATATGAAGCACCGGCCATCTTCAAAATTGTTAAAAATCAAACGTATAACATGTCTCAAAATCGCCAGCGTATATTAAATGTATCATGATTGCCAACGTATAAAACCAATATAAAGAATTGCCGTGGCATGTGCTCCAAACAGCTTCTCCGATCAATGGCAAAGAATCAAAAAGAAAATATAGGACATTTTCATATAAGCAAGGGGGATTCTGTGTTGGTACGTATAATCACAACACAGCTTGGGAGGGATTTTCCCGGTTACCAAAAGAACAAGTATAATCCAGTTCTACATTTTAGATGTACTTAGGGGCTACAAGCCTACAACATTGTTTAGATTCCGCTTCAAAGGTTTTTTCAACAAATGAAATGACAATATTTCCCTTAAATGTAGTTTAGTTAAGTAGAACACCAAACATACTGAATATTGACAATCATGTTAAGAGAATGTAGCATTGAGACTTTGACATATCTAACTATGATTTACAATTGATCATAAAAATATAACTTTTTAAGTTAATATAGCAGGAGAATTGATTTATTCTCATAAGTTATCTGAAACAAACAAAACAAAGTTCAAATTGACAATCGAAGAAAACTAAACTAAAACAATGACAGGGTTCCGTTCCTGTAATTCAGGAAACAAGATTCTCCTATAAGTTCAAGACTGAATTTCAAATCTAATGTCAAAATTTAGCCTTGTGTAAGGTCAGTTAAATTAAAACTTTAACAAAATGTGTGTGAAGGTTCTCAAATGAAGATTTTGTAATTATTCTTTTTGCGTGTGTTGCAAAACGAATGTTCACATTACCTCAAGTATCTTAGAATGCAAAGATTGCATCAAATAATTATTCCAAAAACACTAATTTTAAATCTACTGACTTTTACATTGCTATGTTATTGTATTAATATCTAAATACCAAGCTGACTACTGGATTTACAGTGGTGGCATTTTCGAAACATTGTAGCATATTGTTAGTTTTACAAAAATATTTATCTGTTAATTGTTCTGAAATAAATACACTGAACTTTGAGTGCTGTTTTACAGTGGGTGTATTCTCGAAGACCAGGTACTTTTGTCTACTCATTTGATCGTTACTACAATTCTTACCTTAGAGTTTAGAAATGACATGATTTCATTAAACCAAGATGTGTCATACCCCATTTTCCTCATTTTTAATTGACCCAGGCACAAATGGATTCCTCATTGCCTAAGGCGTATGGGCGTATGACTGTATTATTTATGCCCAGTAATAAAGGGAAATTATAGAGGGAGAACACATAAGCTAGAATCCTAGAGAAACCATCAATCCAGGATGGATTAAATAGATATATGCCTGATATCAATGATGACACAAATTCTTACAGCTAGAACAAATGATTTTCCAAAGGGATATCTTACTACTATTCCTCATATGACTCCTTACGCTGCTTTCTCAGAGTTCGTAGAGAATAAAATAGAAATGCAAAGGGAAAAAATATTTGAGTTTTGCATTATTAGAGTTAGAATGGAAGGGAAAAAAAATATGTAACCTTTAAAATTCCAGTGTTCCAGAGTCAGACTGAAGAAGAAAGAAGCTGCCAGCTTTACAATTATACCTTTGTTACGTAAAATAGATTAATGTAGGTGAGGTTATTTGGCCTTTAACAAAAATCGCAAAGACTTTTGTTCCCATGTTTAAGAGGAAATGTTACGAGAATACACACACACAAAAAAAAAAATACTCACTTCCCCTAAATAAAAGAGAAGAAGGGTAAAACTTATCCTCTAAGTCCTTCCCCATACTTTGTGTTAACAGTCTCAGATCATGTATTGAAAAACCTAAACATCACCAAATCTAATCTAATATAAAATAAAAAAAGACTTAAATATGAAAGGGGTATGCTTATTACCTGTGGGTATGATATGATATTCTTCGGTGCAACCAAACATGCTGCTCTGGAGATAGAGTCCACAGCATATTGCCTCAAAAAGGAAACACAATCACCATGCATATGGGGCGACTCAAATGCCTATTTTTTTTAAGAAAATCAACATTAAGTAGATGTGGCAATTTTGACATACTATTAGTATATTATATGTCTTAGATCGGAATACATTTAACCGCTAACAAGTCAAATGGGTAAAAGCAAAAAGAAATTGTCGAAAAAGAAATGGATCAAACAAGCTAAAAGTTGCCAAAAGTATAATTTTAAACACATGAAAACTCCCCAAGTCACTTTATTTCAATAATTATATTATTATTGAAATGAAATGAATATAACTTTTGTAATTATATGACAAACCAAATTAAAATTTTCTGAAGAAAAAGAGTTTCGGACCAACACATCTATGCCATAAAAAAAAAAAGATAAAGTGTTTTTACTCATTCCCCGGCCTACCAGACCCATCCGTTTTGCCACTGCTAACATCAGGCATAGTATAAAAGCAGTTGAAATATTTGAGAGGTAGAAATTTTATACCTTATCAATATTGACAACCGGTGCATATTTTTCAGTGTCAGTTTTTTCCTTATCAAACAGGTAATAAACTCTAGCTTCCACATTGGACGTTTGATGCCATGATTTAACAGCACTCTCCATTGTTTCGACAACAAAAGAGAAAATATCTTTCCAAGATTCCTCACCTACATACTTGTTTGCCTGTATTAGGATATGCAGTAAGGCGGTATGATTGTTTAGGTGAAAATAATCTGTTGTCATTTGTAAAATATGATTTCTTTTTCACATTCGTTAAAAAACAAAAATAATGAAATGATTTTAGTAAATTTAATTAAATAATAATCAAAAATCATAAGCAATAAAATTTACCAATTCAGACTTGAAAGTGTCCAAGTGCTTTGCGAGATCAACATTGGATCTCAAATTGTTAACTTCTTCCAACCGCTTTTTATCTTTTGACAATTGTGTAAGCCTCTTGATCTTTCTTGACACCTCGGTACTTTGTGGATTGTGCTGTGAGGCTATATTAAAGGCGTCCAACGCCTATGTCAAACAAACACATTATCTTATTTTTATCAAATTTTTATTTTAACAAATTTTATAGACATCATAACAGATAAATGTAGAAAATTGTAAGCATACATCATCGTATCGCTCCATGGCCTCTAATACACATCCTTTCCTGAAGTAACCCTGCAACGGCACACTTTTGTATTAAAAATTAAAAATGAGGAAACAGGAGAAGTTATACAGTAGATGGATCATGTAGCTACCTTTTCCCAGGTGGGATTCAAAGATATCGTGGTTTCGGCATCAGTAAGTGCTTTCTGGAGCTTAACAAGATTTAGAAATGCAGCGGCACGATTACTAATGAAAAGTAACAGAAACATAAAACCAAATACTATAAATACAAAATGTTGAATACTGCAATAATAAAACAAATAATATGAATACAAAATGTTGAATACTACAATAATAAAACAAATACTATGAACAAGTAGTAACAATTAATGCATATCCGACTACAAACATAACACTATGGTTAAAGGGACATGAAAAACCCGACCTCTGGCGGGGATTTGAAACCCGACCTCTGGTGGGGATTTGAAACCTATAGAGATATTGGGTTTTGATATTAAAAACAAAAAAAAAAAAAAAAAAAGAGAGAGAGAGAGAGAGACCTGAAAAGGGTAGGATTAGAAGGATCTTTCTTAATGGCTTGAGTGTAAATGGCAGCTGCTTTCAAGAAATTCCCAGCCTTGAAATATTCATTTCCTTTATCTTTTAAAGACACTACTTCTTCTTGTTCTACTGGTCCTGATTCCGCCATTGTTAATAATAAATTGCTTTGTTTTTTTTGTTTTTTTCCTTTCTTTCTTTTTGTTTAGGGTGAGTTTTAATTATGTGTTAGGGTTTAGTGAATGAATACTCAACATAATAAACAAAAGGGAAACCCCTCCTGTCATCTTCAACTCGCCCAATTTGTTCGGATACCCAAAATCTACGGGTTACTTGTTTTGTTTTGAATACGGGTTTGGGATCGGATATATTTTGTAAAAACTAGATGGGTATTATATAATGTGAGGGCCCCAAAAATGTCGTGGAAAATGATGATTCCAGTTGTTAATTAATTATTAATTATCCATATAATTTATTTCTCTCTCGTTATCTATCCAGTTATCTTTACTCTTTAATAAAGTAAAAGCTTCTCCCCCCAAATCTCAAATCATGATTTGATATCTCAAAAATATATCTATATCTCCTTTTACTGATGTATTTCTACACTCCCCTTATGATATATCCATTCGTGTCGCCTTCTCCGGCCACCAACACCCCAACACCGTATCACCACCACGGTCAATCACCGCCACCGCCATCACACAGACACACACACAATCTGTGCCACATACGAAAATGAATGGCAACAACCCCTCCCCCTCTCTATCCATTCGCGCCGCCTTCTCCGGTCACCACCACGGTCAATCACCGCTTCCGCCATCACACACACACCATCTGTGCCACACATGAAATAGCGAGGTGAAATTTGAGATTTATTTTTCTTTTATTTTTAAATTACAGGTTTATTTTTCCAATACAGATTTATTTCTTAATACAAAAATTTGAGATTTATTTGTAGTTAATCTTTTTTTTTTTTTTTGTATACGTTTATGTTTTCTACAATATTTAAAATTTTGCTAAATTTCATGATGGTTGCAAACCTAATCTTTTCCCTTGTATCACTAAATGCCCATATATGTGAATGTTTGGTTAAAATAAGAACCAATGGTAACTAATATGTAAACATACTGGTGACGAATTGGGCAGATTAAGAGAATGGATTTTAGTTTTTTCTTCTTAGATTTGGAAGTATTAAAGTGTTACCATTATAAAATAAAATCAAGTTTACCCTTCACATTTCGGGTTGAAAGTATTGCATAGAATATGGTAATCAAGTATCTATCATGTATTTTGCATTTTACGTTTTTCCTTTAGAAGTTTTTATATGAATCTATGTTATGGTTTGCAAGTACTTTAATGCTTTCTGATGATGTGAATTTGTAATGTTTTGTTCGTAAGGAGTCGTTATGGGTAAAGTGGTTCCACACTTATAAGTTAAGGGATAAGAACTTCTGGGAAATTCCATGTCAAGGCAATTTGACTTGGAGTTGGGAAATTCCATGTCCGTCCTCTTATAAGACATTATTTGTGGTTTCGAATAGGTGATGTGTGACAACTGTCCCCTGAGCGTCCCGTCCGGTCGTGATTCAGTTCGTCGTCTTTGGTAATGAGACCAGACTGTAGTTTAATTGATAGTAAATAATGGTCGTAATATGATTCTAACTCGTTTGATCGTATTAGTAATTGAGATTTGTGAATCCGTGAGTGTGTCTAGATGACGGATTAGTTCGAGTGTGTGTCTAGATATGATCTGGAAGTTATGTTATGACGTTGTGGGGTCGTGAGAGTTCGAGTTCGAGTTCGTAATAGAGTCACTAGTCGTCTAGGAAATGCCAAGTTTAAAATATTTAAAGTTATAAAATAAAGATGTGTTTATTTTACGAACGATAAAATATGTCAAGTTTATAGTCATTACGGACGTAATTGGAAAATAAAGATTTTGGTGTCAGTTTTATGTTTTAATGAGGCTCGAGTCAAAAGACTCGCTTAAACGAATGGTTTTCCGAGTGAAACTGTAAACTCTTGCGAGAGTTTCTTGGAGAGTATAAAAACTCTTCACCACCCATTCCTTATCCATTTCATCATTCCCACTCTCTCTCTAACTTTCTCTCTCTAAAGCTTTTGCAAGATTTTGACCTAAACTCGTCTGTGATTCGATTGGTAAGTGTTTTATGTAATCTATTGCTCGAATCTATCCTAGAAATGCCTTGGATCTTCTTATTTTTCATGAAAAAGTCCTAAACCCGTAACTAGGGATGGACCGACTTTTAAGAGTTCAAAATCGAGTGTTTCGGGTTGTTTTTCATATCAAAACTTTAGGGGTTTCGTTTATCTATCACTTGGGTAAGTTTCTAAACCAAAAACGAGTCATTTTGATGGGTTAAAACTCAGATCCGTGATCCATGAACTGTTTCGATTTTTGTCTCGCACGAGCTTGGATTTCTAAGTTATGGGCGATCTTAAGTATATCAAATGGTTTCCTTTTCGAGTCTAAATCATTCCTTGATGTTCTCTAGCTTGGGATCGGCCTAAAAATTGATTTTGTTGTCAAAAGGATTTCTATTTTCGATCAGATCTGCGAAGTTCGTGTGATGGCTCAAACGAGGTTCGTGTGATGGCTCAAACGAGGTTCGTGTGATGGCTCAAATGAGGTTCGTTTGGAGCTCAAACGAGGTTCGTTTGGGTATCGAAGTTTGTTTCTCATGTTTCCGGGTGTTCGTTGTTCGTTCCTTATTGTTTTAATTTGCTCTCGAAAGACTAAACGGTTAAACGTATGATGAAACGATTTTAAAAACAAAGACTTGACATGAATGACTTATAAAATGATCTAAGGTTTAAAAGTAACACATTATGAGATTTTGAAAGACTTTCTGATTAAACCTTAAATGTACGAAACGAACGTTTGTACGAGTTCAATGGCATTTCTAAGGTCACTAGTTAGACTTGATCTTCGGTTCGAGTGCGAGTACTTATGATTGTGATTGTGTTTCAGTTAGATATTGGTTGACGGATTGTGTGTCAGAATTGGCTGTTCTTGTTCGTGTTCTTGTGCTTGACTTACTTTTACTCACACGTTTTCAGGTGAGTTTCGTAGCCCCTTTTTCTTTATGAAACCTTTGGGGTGAAAAGCATACAAAATGATTCCTAACGAATTGTCGATATTATTTCCTTTATGTACAATATGATGTTTAAGTTGTGTTGTATAGAGTTACTTGATCTATAGCATGTGTGTCATGCTATCTGTGGACGTGTTCGTGTTCGTTCTTGGTACCAAGAGTTGGCTGTGATTGTGGGATCGTTCGTTAGTACATATGGGATGCGTTCCCAGTACTATATCCCTGCCTGTGGGCATAGACCTTGTATGTGTGTTATGATTTATGTGTGTGA
>JAOXNX010000035.1:11839396-11849406 GCA_028566075.1 Solidago caesia
ACTGACTACTTCTGTTTGTAATTACACTTATCTTTTGGGTTTAATACCCTTTACGATGTAATTATACCTTGTATTCTTTGGCAATTGTGTTGTGATCTATTATACTTGTGCTATGCATCAACATTAACTGTGCATCCCGTGTATTCTGCCTTGGCGGGGTGTTACAAAATAACATAAATGTAATTTTCAAATGTATTTTATTTATTGATGTATAAACAAAATACAAAGGTTGTAACGGAAACAGAATAATGTAAAACAAAGTATTCTTACAACCTATGTAAGAAACAAATGATCTATGATCAACCTTTGTGTTCTAATAAATACCCAAGTATTTATTATGTTCGAACACAAAGAAGTAAATGCATATTCTACTTTGATAAAGCTTTTTGGTCGTGTAGAGTAATAACTATGTTGTTCACTACTTATAGAATGCATTTACTTCACTTGATATTTATAGGCAAATGTTCAAGTGATGACTAGGGCAAATACGTATAATTATATGAAAAAATACGTATACTGTATGTGTATACATGTCTTTGATCAGACATATTCACATAAATATATGTAATCGACTATGTAATCTATGCTTAAAAGATAAGGCATTAATTAGATACAACTTGTGTATCAAGTTGTATACGAGTCAAGTGGTTGTCTTAGGAACAGTGCAAAATACTTGTTTAATACTTTGAACTGGTTGGCTTTAATCTTCTATCTCTTAAATAGTCTTCTGGAATCCGCCACTGAGACTATCTTCTTTCTTCTTATTTCAGTCTTCGAATTTAGTTAGAATGACCAGCTTGGGTAGATCTTGACTGGAGTGAAGCATCAATAATCTGAATCTAAGGATTTTGGTTCTCTATACAAGTATGAGATTACTGGCTTCGATGTTTATCTACTACATGACAAATCACACATGGTCCAGTTGTAACATCACGATCTTTTTATTCTACTTTCGTTAACTTTGACCGTCAGTCAATGTTGACCTGTCGTTAAGTGTGTAAGTGCAGGTTTTGTGTCCGTTGCAATACAATTCTGTAAAAGGGCTTCATACGAACCTTGGGTTGAAACGAACCTCGTTTCAACATTAGTGATACGAAGTTCGTTTGGGCCACGCCCAAACGAAGTTTATGTGGGACAAACCCATACGAAGTCCAGCCCATATGTATTTGTATCTGTATATATACATGCTATAGGTCTAGGGTTTCAGATGATGGTTTAATAGCTATAGAAATTCGTCCATGGCTGGCTGAGGCAATGCGCATACCTCAGTCCGTAAGTCCACCATTCATTGTTATTATTATCGTCTTGATATGTAGTGATTCGTTCATATTTAGATGTATTCATACGAATTTGTAATCATTCGACAGTAATAATAAAGGAAATTACTTTGTTTATCTCCTGTTCAATTCGTTCATATATACGTATCTATGCATGATTATAGCCTCATAATGCATGGATTCATGTCGATTTCGCACACATGAATTTCGTATAGATCTCGTGTTTACGATCGTGGCATGAACTTACATACATTTCTAAAATGTTGATTCTCGAAGTATGATCTCTTTACAGTTGCACGGGGAAATTGATTTCTAACAGTTGCAAAGGCTAAGAGGTTTCTAATCTGTTTATTATGACCAGGGCAGGTCCTGAGTTTTTCGATGCCTGAACGAGTCATGATTCATGACTATCATACTGCAGGAGTGGTATTTCCACGATGTGTACTCTTTAGTAGAATTAAAGCATCTACGATGGTCATTTGTTTTAATATATATACCTATGTCATCTCATGTCACAGTCTTTATTTTATAAATTTCATTTTTAATAAACTTATGTTTGATATGTATATACATTTCAAAAACTTAATAAATACATTGTAAATAAATGTATTAAAATTTGAGGCTAAATGACATATAATTGTGAGTCACTTCATAATGTTAGACTATGTCATCTAAGCATAAAACACACCCCTTTATAGTCCAAAATAATAATAATAATAATAATAATAATAATAAATAAATAAATAAATCTCTTTAAAATTTTTAAACTTATTTTAAAAACCCTACAGCCCTTATGGCAATCCACGGTCCCGCCATTAAGACTTTTTCTTCGGACAACAAAGTTATGAATTATTATGAGAAAATTCGGTTTTATTTTTAGATGATTGATGCTAAAACTTAATATTATTAAATTTATGTTGTGTTGTGTATAAGTTATAATTCTTTTGGTAATAAATGTATACTTCTTTTGATGTCCGGTCAAACCTCGGCCAGACCAGTTGGACCGGTAAAATATTGAGAGACATCGGTCACCACACATACCACATAGGTCAAGGGTGAATGTATCGATGTCTACAGACTACAGTGAGTGAATTAAATGTAAGATGTCTATATCATTTGTCAATTTTAACAAGTTACATACCCGTAGTAAATCAGATTAAAGTTGAATACACACTATAGACATTGTCCTATAGTTGGATATATCCATCGGCACTTAACCCATCATTTAATTATAAAGTTGTATGAAGAAGATAAAAACAATATGAAGTGACAAGTTTTTAGCTTTAGACTTGGTGTAATATTTTCAGACTTGCATAAGTGTTGTCATCAGTTTTAGTATCGAAAGGTTTACAAGATTTAAAATCAAGGTATTTATGTGTCGAAAATGTTTCCAATCTTCTGGTCTAGTTAAAATTTGATTTTTATAACACTGAATGTTTTATAAGATAAATAAATAAAATTTTTGTGTATTCATATAATTATTGTAATTCAAATGTTAATATTCCTATACATAATTATGATTAAATTTCTTTAAAAAAATGATAAGTAGAAAATAGATTTATTTAGTAAACGAGTCGAGAGTTCGAGCTTTACTTATAAAGCTCGAAGTCATCCAAGCTTGAGCTCTCTCAAATTAAACTAGCCGAGCTTGTCTCGGCAGCTCGCTTAGTTCATTTTCTTTTGATGTTTTAGTCTTTTTTCTTCTTTTGAAAATTATGAACATTGTTTAGTTGTCTCGAATGTGACATGCTTTTATCGGGTAGGAAAAATATGACGATGATAACATATATCTTCATCTTTTTATCTCTTTCAAATTTAGTTTTTTCTTTCAACTAATACAATGTGCTGTCATCTCCTTATTACAAATTACCAAGATAAAACATAAAGTACAAGACATATCATTACTGTAGATAGTCAAAACATAACTTCAAAGAATACTAATTTGGCTATCATGAAAAAATAAAATAAACATGAAAATGCTAATATAAAAGTCGAATATAGCCTCATAATTGAAAGAATACCGATTCTAGTCCAACACGGTGAAATATCCACATCCACATCCACGTCCACGTCCACATCAACGATTTACAATCCTAAAGGACTTCTACTTGGTGTAAAGCATATACATGTATAAACCCAAACAAGTAACTTTACCTTTGTTACCAACTTACAAAACAACTCTTTCACTTAAACCAACAAAATAATAAACCCTACTATTTCACTAAATGAACCAAAATAACACAAAGAACGATTGCCTGTGCAAAGAATAACACAATCACCATCATTTAGTAGTTCAGTAAGGAGTATTTTACTCGTAGAACGATCCTTCCTTTATCTACACCGAGTTTAGCCCCCGTAACTAACCAATGGCCTGGAACGTCTTGCGGGCCCTTGGACATTTCCGTCATATCAACAATTTTTGCTAGCTTCCCAGATTGACTTGAACTATCTCCCTTATCCTCTCCATGTTTTTGAAGATTTGCTGGGCTATGATCCCATACAGACCGACGTATGGTACACCCAGGTACTTTGGAAAAGAGAAGTTTGAGGTGCAGGACACTTCGGGCTCCAAAGTCCCACACGCCAAACTGTGCCCCCGTGACAATGTGGACCCCAGAGAGATCTCCTATGTAGGTTTCAGTGTGTTCAATGGGTGCTGTACTTACATGAGAGAAGTTTTTCCACTTGATGGGTTCGAACCACCGGCTGTCTTGCTCTTCTGGACCTTGCCATTTGGGTGCACCTATGGCCATGTGTGCATCCCAATGGGGTTGGAGGATTTTGGGAAGGGAGACTAAGTGTTGTAAATGGATTGCTAGTCTATTTTGCTTGCTACCTTCTAAGTTGAGTTTGAGTCCAGTGACTGGCTTGCGTCCAACTGTCACCTGTACGTTCAAGGGATCACATGAATAAACAAAAAACAAATCACAATTACTAATTGTATAAGTTGTAAATTGAGTTGATTTCTATTTTAAGGTATGTGTTTTCAAAATCACTGTTAAGGGCCCATGATATATGGTTATAACTAATACTGTAATAGACCCCTTATTTGATTAAAATTTACATATTACAAACTGATCCCCATTTTAACAGTAAATTCCCTAAAATATAAACTGAAAAAAATTCATTTCTTTCTATAAATAACAAAATGGTGAAAATTTATGCAATTTGTACTCAAACATAGTACCACTCAGTTTATACAATGAAAACTGGAATACTAAATGCTAACTATAGAAGTATTAGACTATTAATCACTGTTTAAATTACCCCGATTAATAAAAGAAACCTTTCATCCCATTTGTATGAGAAGGGTCAATCTGGGTTACATGTTTGATAAAACTAAAAAATTAGCTAAAAGTGAAATGTGTCGGATGCTTTAAAGGTTGCAGAAAGTATACGAGAGTGTTTACAATCTCTAGATTACATTATTCAACAAAATTAGATCATCATTTTTACTATATACTTATGATCATATTTTATTAAAGTAAAAAATGGACAAGCAAGTGTCCCAGGTGGATCCAAAAGAGCCTTCCTGCAAATTTACCAATTTGACCAAAACACGTTTTGAAATGTTACTAATCCGCTCGACCCCTCCACTTTGTGACCTATACTCACTAATGACAAAAGCGATACATTGTTAGCCTTTAATGGGAATGATGACAATGGACACACAAGTAAAACTTGAACTTTTTCCCCATAAAAGTTAGTTAAAACTTATTTGGGACATCCCAAAATCCATATATTCGTGCGATTATCAAAAATTATAGCGAGTAATGATCAAATACTATAGCCATATATCATTCAATCTATTTCAGGATACAAGGAGTAATAACAAAACAGCATAGACATATATCATTCAAGAGTTCTATTTCCTAATTTGTAATTTTATTGATTTAAAAAGATTTGTAAGTAACCTGGAGATATGTCAGATAGGATTGTACAAAATGACGTGTCAACTGCTTGCAAAATTGAACGGACAAGCTACGTAGTTGCCTTTTCTTCTAATAAAGTGTTATGGTTCAATTATTTAGCCCGTAGCACATTAAGTACCCCCTCTGTCTAAAAATAATTGTCCATTAGACAATAATATATAGTTAACGAAAAGTGTAATCGTTACAGATAATTCTATGGTTTTTGTAATATTAATAATTTCAATTAAGGGTAATTTGAGAAATTTAATCAATTAAAATTAACCTTTTTTAGAAGGGACAGTTATTTTGGGACGGAGGGAGTATCATTGTTGCTTGAATGAAAGTGTGCATTGTCGGCCTTCAAAATCAATAAAGGTGGCAAAATGGGTGGGTTGGCTAACGGATCAACACGGGTAATTATATATAGTTGAAGCAGCAAGGGTTGAAACACCTTTTGTCCAAAGTTTTATTGTACTTTTATGATTAACTAATGGGTTAAATATGAGTAGAAAAACTATATTATTTCAATAATAATCAAAGATTTATAACAAAACGATTTAGAAGGTTTTGGGCATAAAAAAAACCCTTGGCCAACTATTAAGGCATGTGATTGGTTTCCTTGTTAGCTATTTCTTTCAACTTACCCTTTTGACCCATTAAAGATAAAGCATGATTTATTGGTTGGAATTACCAGCTCTACAGATCACTCATTAATATAAGGCCAAATCATCAACACAACAAAGTATAGCTCTGAAAAAACACTTCAATGGTGACACCGAGTACTTGATGTGTGTATACTTGAGAAAGGAGCACATAAAAATTTCAAGAATACCTGCTCCACACTTATGTAAAGCTTTGGGCCCATCAAACTAAACTGAAGTGACGGACAAACCGGTTCCTTTCTTTGAATATTGCTCTGTTCTGGGGCCCAAACTCGAGAAATTTGAAACTCCAAAAAATATTGTAAATCCTCTATAGGTGGCTTGTCTGGAAGAAAAAGAAAGAAGCATACATTTCATAAAGTTAAGATTATTTGTTAAGGTTTCTATATAGAAACTTGTAATTTCAAACATTTTAAGAATCAATGTATATAAATTTAAGTTAGTGTCTTACATTCCAAGTATAGTTCAATGGCTTTGCTCAAGTGCTTTATTCCAGGGACACCATCAAGCAAGGAAACAATGGGAGTAAAGGTCATATTGATCACATCTGGTGCAGTTTCGACGGTCTCTACCCATTTTGCATGACTTTGCTCAAGATCATCGCCTCCTCTTCGTCTAAAAATAACAGTTACATCCTGTATTCAAATGATAAGAAAAGAATTAAGGTATATCAAGCTCGTGCGACCAATGAAAAGGGAAACAAATTTTAAAAAGGCAGAAGATAAAATAAGATGGAAGTAAACCCTCCATAAATGAATGATGGTGGGGGTGGTGGGGGGTGGGTTTGAATTTCCATTCTGTAATTCAATCTCCTGTTGCAACTCCAAGTGCAATAATCAGTTATTCAAGTTTAAAAAAACAATTTCTGCTTTTGATGAATTCTCCAAATAATCAGTTCCATGTACAACAAAACTTAATGGCAGAGGCTACAATAAAACTAGCTATGTCCCTCCTTTTTAAGCGAATTTGAGAGACTTTCATCGCCCTTATACAATACATTTCTTGCATTTTCACAAAAAACATGCTTGTGCTACTGTGATAGTACCAGCGCATCATGTGACAGTGGATAGTTTTGGATAGTTTCTCGGATTTTAAACGAAGTTATATCATAACATTAAATTCTGTAAATAAAATTCGAGGTTTCCAGGGGATCCCGCAATGGAGGCCGGTGGTGTAATAAGAGCAAGGAGATAGGGGGATGTGAGCCTAAAATAATTGGTCTTGTAGTGTACAGTTTTCATTTGTATTTATTAAATAGATTGACTTTCTAACTAATAATAATTATTTAAACAGTTGTTTTGATTAATTTGATTTGGTCTGTAACGGTAAATAGTAAAATAAAGATCTTAGGGTGTGTTTGGTTTAGGGGAATGGGAATGAAAGAATCACTTTCATTAATCACTTTCATTCCCATAGAAAGTGTTTGGTTCATTGCTTTGGATTTACCAATCAGGAATCAAACCCATCAATTTAATTATATTTCATACCCACCAAAGGTGGTGGGTTTCAAAGCCCATTCCCATTCCCACTAAAGAGCCAAACCCATAGTCATTCCAAATATAAAACAAAACACCCCCTTCATGTTTTCAACAATTAATGCTCAACTGCTTTAAACAAGCGATTACAACTATAGGCAACAGATCCAAACACTATATCTAACAGCCCATGTTATTCTACATCGAAACACGCCTACAACTTATTAATTTATGAGCCATATAGATATTTCCATATGACCAGGTTCAGCATGGAAGATAAACTAACCTTGTCCTTGTACTTTAAGGGGCCTGAACTAGATTGGCTTTTTGAATCCGCAAATCTGTGATCTCCAATGTCTTTCACATAACTATCGATGTCCAATAAAGATAAAGGCGATGATTGATGCTGTTTTATATAAACCACATCTCTCCCTCCAACCGTTGCAGAGGTGACAATATGGGTGCCATAGTTTTCAATAAAGCTGGAAATATATGATTTTAAAGTTAGAAAATGCAGACATACAAGATAGTCTTGATATAATAGTTAGTTTTCAGCTTCTAAAACATTCAAAAAAAAAAGTCAAGAATCATGATTATGAAACTACGCTATATAATAACCGTACAATACAAATTATTTAGATCAGTTATACATTTAACTAAAGAAACAATAAAGAAATATAAAAGTTGGAATCTCTTGACAGTGTGTGTGTGTGCATGCGTTTAAAATATTTCAGTTTACATGGTTATTAGTAGAGATGGAAATTTCAACCTAAACAAGTGAATTTGAATCAACTTGGGTTGTATTTTATTGAGGACGGGTCAAATGTGTAAACTTAAAAAAATATTGCTAAATAGGAAATATGTTAAATGAGTTTAAATTCGGTCGGAGTGTACTCAAATGCTCACAACTTTTTAAATTGCTTTTTCCTGAAAAAAATGGATATTAACTATCATAGTTATATTATAATCATATCGCTATATAAGTTAAAATTGAATAATTCAATAAATTAGACAGCAAAATGTTGGCGGGTCAACCAGACCAAAAGAGACCCATTTCAGCGCGCTCAATTTTTTTTATCCGTTTAAAATATTTCCCATATCAGATTGCCATGTATAGTTCCCAGGCTTCAATTTACTGTTCCATCAGTACTATGCCTTACCTGCATTTCTAGAGAACTAACAAGTAGTTCAGCCGTTGAAAAAAAAAAAAAAAAACAGACACACTTTGAAGTCAAACTTACATTTTCACTAGTTGGTGTTTCTTATAACTGTTAAAAGGTATTAATTGCTTATAAACAAATTTCTAATCATATTTAATACATTAATCATTCATAAAGTTCAGAAAAGATGTGTTTGCAGGTAAGCCTAAGCCAGTCCATACTGAAAAGTTACTGGTTTTGACTGGAGTGGTCACCCACACCTCCCTACCGACCCATTTCGGTACCTCTAACATAGTCACAACAATAAAGCATAGATAGGGCAGAATTAGATACCTTGCTAAAGATGCTGGATCCCACGAATATGGGACCGCCTGTTTTACTTCTTGAAGCAAAACCAAATCAGAAATTTCTAATCGAACCTCAAATAATGGAACTATGTATCCGATCATTGCAAGTGATTTTGTTGAGGCTGCATCAACTAGCCTTGATCCAGTAAAATTGAACATGGCATTGAAGCTTCCAAGAGGAACATCCCCGCTGAGATTCGATTTCATATTGAAGTACTTTGCCATCTGATGTCATGTAAAACACTCTGTATTTTAAAAATATTCATTTTGGCGAACAATCATTCTTTTACAAGCAGGTATATATAGTGGATATGCAAAACAAAAGCGATAATATAAACAATTAAAAGGTCAAAAAATATTACACAGAATCGATAGCAGCATTATATATGCCTATTGTGTTTACACTTCATATTCCCAAATTTGTGCTAATACATCACAGCCACCATCGGAAATTCTTTCGTTTAGATCAAGCATATATAAATTTTGTCATTTAAACTTTAAAGCTACACTAATGCCCTAATTATGATAAATGCATGATGTCGTTGCTATGAGTTGAAATTCGAGTGTGGTGTATTGTATGTATGATTGTATCAAGTCTTAAATGCAGTTCAAAATATACAATATCACTTTTTTTTGGCAGAATATGCATAAGATGTGGCGTAAGCATCACACTAACCCGAAAATGGGGCGGATCACATGGCATAAGAACATTAAATTGCTAAGTTGTCATTTCCTTTACACTTTATTTAATAACTTTTTAAGATCCCTGTTTAGCAAATGAAGTAGAAATGAACTTATTGTTCATAACTTAACAGATTCAAAAACATGACACTCTAAGATTCGGGTAATTCTAAATAGAATTATTACCATATTTATTCTAATATATTTGCATATATAATCAGGTTTTACGAGAGTATTCCCCTTAGGAATCTTGACAAATGTTGATAACTCAAGAAAAACAAACAAAAAAGGTAGATGATAAGGTGATGCCCTAGGAGGTTGGAGTGGTGAGAGCTCTTCACCAATCAACATGATGCATACAAGACAAGGGTATGACGTATAGTACGCAGTCATTTCTTAAAGTAGTACGTGCCCAGGGCCGTCTCTGAGGATTTATGGACCTAGGCCGAGCAAAAAAAAAGGGCCCGGAGGCTAGGTGCAACAAATTATATTATATA
>JAOXNX010000035.1:11890713-11901433 GCA_028566075.1 Solidago caesia
TAAGAAGTATTGACAGAAGCTTCTTTAATAGACAATAATCACATTGAGATGATTTTTCTGGGAAGGTTAATTCAAGGGAGCAGGAGAAAAATAGTATGTATAATCATGCTAATCAATTATTATGGTCAAATACTTATTTTGGTGATTATCTCATATGGTTTTAATTTAATTTTATGAGATTTTAATCAAATATTTGAAGTCAACCTTTTATTTTAGGAAGATATACATTTTCAATCATTAAAAATACAAAATTTTATTTTTTTTGAAAATATGGGGTATTTGACTTCTTAGTAGTCACAATATATTTGGTAAGTACATATTTGATAACACAACTATATTCCGGAATTGGGAGGTTTGATTGGAAAAAAACAATACACAACCATCATTATATATACACACATTTTGTTACATTCTCTTTGCACATTTTGTTACATTCTCTTTGCACATTTCTCTATCACATTTTCTGCTCCAACAATGTCTCACACTGCCTCTCCGAAAAACTCCAGTGCAGGTGCTGCTGCCCCCGCTGCTACTGTCAATGCTACTACTGCCAACATTGTTCCTTGGCCTGGTTCCGTTGACCTCGCTGCTACTGTCAACGCTAACACTCCCCCTGCTGCTCTCCCCGCTGCTGCTGTCAACCCTGCTGCTTCTGTCCACGCTAACACTCCTGCTGGTGTTGCTGCCCACGCAACGAATCATGTCCCTGCTGCCCCTTCAACCAGTGCTCCTCGGCCCATGCAGTTGCCTCGACCCGCGCTTCCTATTGAGGTAACATAACAGTCTTACTCGAGGTTAGAATGTCTGCATTGAAATGTTTCTTATATACATGTCAAATTTTGGCTTTCTTTTTAGATATGTATTTCATTTCATGTGGTTTTTAGAAACGTAGGGGTTTAACAAGCTCTTGAATATTACATGAAAGCACACGACTATATCGTTCAACAATACCCCCTACTGGAACCACTCCTCGGGAAGATATCACTTTTGGGTATGGTTCGAGTATATGGCTAAGTAAACACATAGATTTAGAGCTGGTAAAGTGAGCAGGGAGTAATTAATGTTTAAAATGTATAATATTTTATTATGTGCCGAAATGGCTCATGTCGGGCAGGGTTGATCCCAAACATTATATCTTTAGATAGGATATACAATTATATAGCTTCAATATTTTTGCAGAAACTGATTTAAGGGCACTTAGCTAGACTCCAGTAGTCAATAGATCACTTACAAATTATTTGTTAAACGTTGTGTTTATGTTGTGACAAAAAATTTATCTTTCTCTCTTTATTGAACTTATGGTAGTCTCATTTATGCAGGCCTCGCGAGAAGTGGAAAATATTATTTTACTTAATTCGAAATTTGGGCCAGCTTATGAACATGGACAACCTAAACAAATGATAGGGAACATTTGTATACATGAAGTTAGCATGGACATATAGTAATTTCAAAAAAAAAAAATTAAGCAGTTTGTATTTCTAAGTATTGTCTGGGTTCTAAATTATTTTGTGCCCTTTTTCAGCCAATGGATTAGGTTGTAAATGGGTGATTTATTCATTAAATATATGATATGATATGCCAATATAATCCATAATATTGCCAAAAGTGTGGTGGTTTATTCGTTTTGAAATATATATTAGTATCGTAATGGGAGGGTGAATGCACGGGTTCATATTTTTATAGTTGCAAATTCTTAGGTTAAAGTTTGTGGTAGGTGTAAAAAAGGGAACTGTATAGCTGCATTTTGTATGACATCGTTCCTTCAAATTCTACTTTGTTACAGTTTACTTTTCATATGAATGTGGACCTCTTTTCTTTCGTGATGTTGCATGGATTTATTTTTTTATTTTTTATTTTTTCTTGTAAAAATAGATAAATTGATGCTTATGGTTTTTAATTTTATGTTATTCGGAAGTGGGTGTTTGGTGCTATGGAAAAAAGAGATAGTCATCATGTTTCTACAATATCAGTAATTATTACAATATCAAAGCATACACTAATAGTAATACTGCATTACCAATGAAGACGTTCTTGGGCATTAAAACTTTAGAAGCTAGGTTAAACTGATTAACTTATAAACGAGTTGTCATAAATAACAGGGTTAATAAAAAAGTTTTGTTTGGATCATCTTCTCTTGGTTCCTATAAATCTAACACCCGTTTGGAAAAATAGTCTATTGAAGTTTATGGAAATACTTTCCACAATTCAACTATATTAGTATGATATGATTAGTGTATGTTGTGAACATTTTACAATTTTAACAAATTGTTTATTCTTAGCTTCTAATATTTATCAAATACATTCAAGATATATTATAACTCTCAATTGCTCGTATATAATATATATGATTCGAGTTAAAGTTCAATTTTACGGCATGATTGGCTAAACATGTATTAGGGTCCAAGAGGCCGTGAATACTTCGATTCGACTTGCAAACAAGGTGAAATCGAGGCAGTTTAAAATCATATACTTTGACTATTTAAAACCGACAACAAAAAATCTAACTAGCGTAAAACAAGTATCACGGTGCAAATTATCGTCGTCACGACATTTCACGCACTGTAAATAGTTGCCGCCGCATCGCGTGGGTACCATGCTAGTATATATATATATAGAGAGAGAGATGTTAGTTATTGTAAAACAAATATTAGAGTAAACAAATAGAATAAGATCTTGACCATTAGATCATGATCAAAAAGAATAAAATTGTGCACAAAGATTCATAAAGTATAAGTATATAAACCGATGTATCAAAAACACCCCGGAGTGAAAACCAATGGCTTGACCTCTGGTGGTGGGGTTTTTTTATCTCGTCTTATAGTGTCATTGGCTCGAGTTTTTTTACCCTTTTTATGGACCTTGCAGTTAAGACCCTGGACGAATCTAGATTGTATATAATATTGTATTTCTAGAATGTATTGTTGTATCTTTTGGCCACTAGCATATTACTAGTTGGTCTTGTTATTAATATAATTTTGCCGTTCAAAATAATAAATATAAAACTGATGCATAAAGATTCACAGAACACATGTGTATAAACAAGTATATATAAAGATGTATTAAAGATAAAACCAATTAATCATGATGACTTCCATTTATCTGTACCTAATAAATAATATGAAGTTCAAATGGTAATTTAAATTTTTTTGTAATATAGGTTATTTTAGACATTTTTTTTATTGATTTCAAACTGTTCTTATATAGCAAAATACAACTAAATGAATGGTAATAATACACTCAATTATCATTTCATTTCATTTCTTAGTTATTCCATTCAGTCCAATTAAAGACATTCTAAACTAAATTGATTGCAAGCCTACCGGTATGCAAGTTAGTCTATATCTGACCTAACTCATAACTACTCAAGCCAAGTATTTTGCAATCCTGCTTCTAAACTGATCCTCCTTTATATAAGCTGAATATTATATAGTGTTGGTGTTGTTTCCAAGCTTCCCCAGATCTAAACCTTCCATAAGAGTAAGATGAACCTTTAAAGATTGTTAGGATCACCAAATATTCTTCCAAAACATGATAAACTTGGATAAAACATACTGAGATGATTTGCATCCAAAATGACTTTATGATCCTCATTTGGTTGATGGCAGCTTGAGGTCCATCCCGCTTTAATGATGAAGTATCTGTGAGTTGATGAGCCAAATGTCGCACACCTTCAAAAGTTATTCAACTAGTTATTAGAATTTCATATTTTACATTCAAACAAACCAACCAAAGTATTCATATGCTTAAATTCATCCGACCATTGGTTGTTGCTGGATTAATAGATTCACTATTTTATACGTTGGTTCGCATTAATGGATCAGCTCATATTTAAACTAAGACTTGGCAAATTCATCGGCTTATCTATAAACATCACCAACAAAAAACAAAGAAACGTGAATGTAATACAGTAATTTATTTGTCTGCTATGTTTCAACCATGTTTGCCCGTTAGTTCTAACTTTCAAAAAAAAAAAAATTCAACAATCAACACGACTAATTTGCCTCGAGTGAGATATGTTAATGATCTCTAAGGCAAATTTAGTACACAATAGGAACCATTGGGTGGGTAAAATGTAACTAGAATACAAGAAAGGATGATTAGTCACGTCAAATGATCACTAACAGCAACGTCACCAGAATGTTTACTGAATAACATATGGGTTGGGTTAACAAGATATATGTTAATGATCTCTTAGGGAAAGTTTAGTACACAATAGGAACCATTGGGTGGTAAAATGTAACTAGAATACGAGAAGGATGATTAGTCATGTATAATGATCACTAACATCATAGTCACTAGAATGTTTACTGAATAATATATGGATTGGGTTAAGAAGATACACACTTTATACCAAGTCAGCAACACAAAGCTTATCCAACCACCACCACCACCATCACGTTTTGTGATATGCGCTTTGACAAGTCTTACCATATTTTATGAGATTACCAGCGATGATTTCACATATCAAAGAGAAAGAAAAAAAAAAGATAAAGCACAACAAAATTCCACTGTCATAATGGAAAACTATGAGTTCTATTTACAGAGAAATGGGGATACTTACTCATAACTCGCTCTTGCCATTAGTAGAAGTGTATTGTAGAGCAACATCTTTTAGTATCTGAATCACACCCTTTAAATCACTGCTGCCCAATTCAAGGCAGTCTTCCAGCAGCCCACCATCGACAATTTCAGTTCGTACCATCTCAACAGCATCCTTCAATGGACCCTGGATTTGCAACACACCACTCTTAAGGGAACAGAAAGCAACATTGTCTTGTTTAAACTCTCACAAATACTTTTCTGCTTGTAATGAAACAAACAATCACGATCATTTTGACTTTAACTGTAATTTGAGAACCTAAACACAAATTAATAACTAAATCAACTTTATTTTCAAATGGTCCAACACAAGTAAAAATGGATAGAAAGTTAGTTGAGCTACTTATCCTAAAATAAACATTAATTCTCTTCATATCCTATAAGGACACAAAACCATAGTTACTTGATGCTTCTTCAGATCTTCCACACCAGTTGTTCCTTAATTCAAGATTATTGTTATATCCAATAACACATAATTATCTGTCTAGAACTTGAACTCAACACTCTCTATGTTAAGTGCCCGCAAATATATTATTCACAGAAAATACTACAAGGGATATGTTTAACCATACCAATCCCATTTGCATTACAACCAAAAGGTAAGGAAAGGAGATGGCGGTAACCCACCTTTAAGGCATGCGTCTTCCCCTTTAAAAATAAAACAAACACTCTTCCCTTTTTTACACTCTTCCCTTTTTTACACTCTTCTTTATGACATGGATAACTTCGAGCCCTTTCAAGGTTACAAAATTCACTACTCGAAGTCAGATCGTTTGGGACTTTAGAAAGACTACTCGGACTAATCGGGAGTACTCGGATCGGTATTTTCTATATAAAAATAGTTTTACCAAAATGCTATTTTCTTGAGATTTGTGTTTTGCAAAGACGACAAATCTCCCCAAACGCAATCCAATGCACCCTCTTTCATGATTTCGTGTTAAGACCAGCTTTAAGTACTTATTAAACATTCCAAGTTTCATTATTTTCAAGTTACGTTTATAAATGTCTGGTTAATTTTCTTCAACTTCAAAACAACTAAACTCACCAGGTACTAAAGCTTGATCATATTCTGTATCTATGCTTACCGCCAAGTACTACCATGGCTGACTTTGAATCTCAACCCTTCATTACTGTTGAGTCTAACCTCGGCTGTCTTAGTAGCTTATTTTTGAGAGCCGTAGGATTGATTTTCATAATGGTGTTACCCATTAGATTAATGTGTTGATCCGTGTGATTAAAGTTCAGCCAATGAAAAATATAGCAACTCATTTGTGCATGTGTTTATTTGAAACCAGTTACCATCATGTTGAGATAATTCGGCAAACGTGGGTAAACAACTGCCATTATCTTTCAGTGAATCAAAACTTTAGTACCAAAACTGCCTTCAATGTTACCTTCCTCTTCCTTTGTCTGCCTTACGATATATTTATTATTTTGTTCTATTGATTTGGTAATGGTCTCTTCTTTAAGGTTAATTTTTTATTTTTACAAACTAAACACTTTAACATTAACTTTTTAATAAAACTGTGTTTACTTGTACTTGGTTTTTTTGTTTATATATTAGCAGTCCTAGAACTTGAATGTTATTTATTGATGGTTATGACTCACTTTAACTTTATTTATCTTTTAACATTTGATTTTATTTATTTTTTAACATTTTATTTGCCCATTATAGTATGTTTTTTATATAATTGAGATGCTTTTTGTTAAACTTCCGGTACATATTTAATGGTTGAAGGTTGCCTCGGGCAACTGGCGATTTACGTATACATCGATATGGACTTGAGAATTTTAACCTCTTTCGGTCGGTGTGCTTAGGGCTACAAGATATTGTTGAGGTTCAATATCGCTCTCTGGTACTTTTTCTTACACTTATTTCTTTTTTTCAATCGTGCGTAATCAATAATGAATTAGTTAAGTTCAAGAATCTGATTATGCAAACCTCAGCCTTTGTGAATCTTCTTATTCTTATGTAAATGTATGTCAAATATTTGATTAAATGTCAAAGTGTGTTACCTTCTAATTATGTGATTTCAGTTGATGGACAAGCATTTGTATCCACAATTAGAATATTTGTGCAAGAAAGTATAATATGCAATTAAATTCCTGTATCTATTTTCTGTTACATTGTTACATGCATGGTGATACTATTTTTTCTGTAGACGTATATGAGTAATTTACAAATGCCTAAATGTGCTTCTATTGCTATTATACGTATTGGGAGTTTGAAACTTAAGATCATCACATTGTAGTTTATCATATAAGAAAGCTTATGAACTACTTTCGATCAAACATGGTTTTTTTTTTTATCATCGGTTGCTGTTGCAAATATGAGTTGCTTATCTGTCGAGTTTCTTTGTTTTTTTTCTTTTCTTGTTCTTCCTGTTTTTAGAATATGCATAACTTCAGCAACCGAAAGAAGGGTTTTTTTATTTTAGAAAAGCCACTAATTAACCACACATCTTAACAATTTGTCCACAATGGGACTTGAACCCATAACCTCTTAGTTGATAAGACAACTCGAATATCGCTAGGACCAAGTCCATTTAGTAACAAAAGAAGGTTTTAACATGTGAAAAATTGTGTTGGAATGGAAACATTATACATGTTACATTTTTTGCCCTGCACAAGTTAGTGAGTATTTCTTCTTTTCGTCAAGAGTGAAACCAAGAGCCATAGACTAATATTCATAGAAACGGTCACCCGGGTAGGATGTCATCACAAGTGTATGTTTTAAATGCATACAAAGGTTATGTCGTTCATTGCAGCTGAAGTTACGAATGCTAAATGGATGATAAGTAAATTGAATCAGCAGCGATCCAACATTGACAGTTTACAACATCTCAATCTTTTTGTTTATATCACTTTTGTCTATCCTTGGGTTGTCATAAGGTTGATCATGGTAGTTTCCTAGTCTTATGAACTGGTGAGAATTGTGTCCCTTTCCCTCATCTGTTTCACTTGTCTTGAGTTTGAGAATATATTCTTTCTTATAATCTACTATTTAGCGCTCTCTAATAGACATGTGCTTTGGAGAGGCATGGTTCGATTGTATGTTTATAGTGTTCTAGAGGAAGTAATAATTGGATGAGTGGTGTTTGACTATTGCTCTCTTTTAGCTAATTGTTTGGTTTTGGCATGTTCTTTTAGTGTTTTAATCATTATGGTGGATCCTTTGCATTAAGAATTTCTACTAATATGCTTTGTGAAGATTTTTCTTTTCTTGAAGATGTCGCAATTGCTGATTTTCCTATTACATCAAAAAATGTTTCTGCTGCTACTAAGGTTTGAGATTGCTTTTGGGCTCCTTTAGCACTGCATTGGTGTATTAGAATCATCCATTGTATTATTTTGTCCTATATTTGAGATATCAAAGATGATTTGCTATGAAAATCACTTTTTGGCTACTGGTCCTTAACTCCTTTAAAAAAGCTTTAGGATTTCATTTTGAGGACAAGGAGTTTTAAGTCAAATAATGGCTTGAAGTCTGTTTTCGTGCTTCATGCTATTTATGTTTTTTTCCCCTTATGTATTTGTTATGTAATTTGTAATTGTGGTATTAGATTTCATGTTATTTCTTTGTACTTTTTTCAAAGCATGTGTTGAGATTGTCATTCGTGTATGTCAAAACTAAATAAAAAAGTGGATCCATATAAAGTTTTTTTTTTTTTTTTTGTGCCTCTTACGAGCTTGGCTAATCTCACTCGCTTTGCGAGCAGACTAATCCTAAAGGCAAATCGCTTTGCGAGCCCAAGTCATAGCGGATGAACCTCCGTGGCCACTGAGGGTTCATACCAATGATATAACTTGTAACCTCTACATTGAGAGGCACAAATAAAACATAATTTTATACATAGAAACATATACGAACAATTAAACTAACCATCAATTATGTGCAATAGATAAAAATTATAAACTCATTCATAAAAAAAGAAAAAAAGAAAGTTTGGGTTAGCTAGAATGTTATACATAGAAATAAGGGTTAAGTGCTTGAAAATGTAATTAACTTTAGTTTAAAGTCTATTGTATGTATCCAACTAAAAATGTTTCTATCGTGTGTATCCAACTTTCAAAAAATGTAATTTTATGTATTGGATAATACATTTGCTGAATTTTCATTCTTATAAGATATTATATGGCATCTATACAAGTTGTCACGTTAGGAAAATTACTACCTAAATCTATACAAGTTGTCACGTTTGGAAAAGTACTACCTAATTCTAACAATAGGAATTTTTAGAATTATATACACACACGATAGAAACATTGTAAATTCGATACATACAATAGACTTTGGACTAAAGTTGAATACATTCTCGAGCACTTATCCCATCCCCGTAAATAAATATGAACAATTAAATTAAACTAAACTAACAATGCATCAATTCTTATCTTATGACATGTATAGTTATATATCAAAATTACTATAAACTTTGCTAAACAAAAGAAACAAAGAAAGGCATACCGAATGAGTGAAGACTTTAAGCAAGTGATTAAACAATGACTTAAAAACCTTAAGCAAACTTCCATAATTCAGACGAACCCATTCAACCCGGTCAAGACCCGATTCCAAACGACTCAACTCGGTCAAACCTTTCATCAACTCATTAATATCAGACACAACTCCAAACATTTCAAATCCAACATCTCTCCAAGCATAATTCTTGATATAATCCCAACCAACAGACCAAAACAACCCATATAATCTAAACCCACTACTATGTTTCTCTATATTATGTGCTATTGTTCTGGCACGGGCAGACCCTTCAATGTCGCCACGGGCGGCGCGTAAGTTGGCAACGCGCGTGAGGAGAGAGTGAGACAGAGAAAAGAGATTGTGGAATGAAGAGGGTGTTGGGATGGTGAAAGAAGAAGAGGGTGATGGGGTTGTGAGTAGGATTAGAGTTAGGAGTGTCAAGTGTAAAGGTGAGGGTTTTGGGATTCCGATTGCCATGGCGGTTTGTAAGCTAGTACCGTCGCATCTATTCTATTGTTATTAACTTTTACGCTGTATTCTTCATTCTTAAGTTTTTGGCCTAATTTATTTTACAATTTCAAGCTCATAGCTTGCTAGATAAACTGGTGGGTTATAATTATGATAAAAGTGAGTAAAAAATAAAATATTAGTAACATAATGTTATATTAAAAACTAAAATGTAATTTAACTTATGATTTGAAAATAGCAACAAGCAATTATAATGAGAATTGATAATCATACCATACCTTTTGATAAATCTATCATTATTATGAATTATATACTGATACTGCATATTATATCAGTTGTACTGTATGGTAAATTAATAAAAGATGATAGGACTGGGCTCCCAATCTCCTTATACTACTAAAGGAGAGTGTCAAGCCCATGTCACCAAAGCTGATTTGTCAAGCAACAAGCCACTCCACATAGGAAAAATGATGTAAGCGATGATGTTTTTAGTGTGTATTTTATGGTGTATTTCGTGTGCGTATTCATGTGTGTATACTTTCAAGATACAATAATGTGAATGAGCGGGTATTTTAAAATTTGAAATTCGGGACAGAGCATCGGGGACAGAGCAGAAGAGAGAAGAAGATAGACATTATTATATACCATCTCTTCCATTCATCTTCACATTCATTTTATTTCAGAGGATGGCCAAAAGAATATGTATATATCAGATTAGTATTCATTCTTCTTTTTCAATCTATCAGTGTATATATATATATATATATCAGATATCAGATTCATATAATGTTCAAAAAAAATATATAAAAAAAAAATCAGATTCATATTTCATCCGCGTCTTCATCATCATTGTCATCATCTCCGTCTTCATCATCATCGTCTTTATATGCTAATCTTGATAACTTTTTTTTTTTGCTTAAATCGATTTGTAGATTCAAACTTTTGCTTATAGTTTCTACATTCATATCCATTTACTTCTCTTTTTTTCCCACAGATCTAAATTTTTTTCATATTTTAAAAAACCTTTTAAAATATTAATTGATTTGTTTGTGTATAGAAAGGATTTATGTTTATGTTTTTAAAATTGGTATTTTTTTTTTGTGTGTGTGAAGGATTATCAGTTTCATCCAATGAAGGAAGATCCGATGAAGATGTTAAGAGGGTTTGATTCGTTTT
>JAOXNX010000035.1:11901533-11918614 GCA_028566075.1 Solidago caesia
CTAAAAAAAAGGTTTTTACATATAAGTATCGCTCAAATCCAAAAAATTATCCCCGGCCAACGGCCGGGTATAACACTAGTTACTTTTAAACCATTTTGACCTTAAAATAAATATTCAAAATTTCTATGTGCGCAGTAAATTTACAGTTCACCAACGTAAATTTACAGTTGGTCCATAACATGAACCGCAATTTGCGTTCAGCTTCTGAGGCACTTGTTTCAAAACCTGTCAAAATTACATCTAACCGTAAATAAGCCGTAAATTTACGGCCTGCCCGCACATGGGCTTTTTGACATCAAAACTCTTTAAGCTATTTCGGAACACCAAATCTCATTTTAGATTCTCAAAAAGTGAAGATTTCATAATATCAACATGACAACATATCGACTATGATCAACACATTCATCCACAATTTTCACACAGGCTTTTTGACATCAAAACTCTTTAAGCTACTTCGTACACCAAATCTCATTTTAGGTTCTCAAAGTGCAGATTTCAAAATATCAACATATCGACTATGATCAACGCATTCATACACAATTTTAACTCTTTTTCAACCAAACGGGCCAACTTTCAACAGGAAAACCAACTACTAGTAAATCACCATATTTATATCAAATGCTTTCTAATTTATGCCATACATTACCAGAATTTCTTTAAGTACTACTAATTACAAAACAAGCCATAAACTTGACCAAGACTTTGACACATCGTCATGACACATTAACCCGTTAGTAGAAAGTGGGCGACTATCAAGAGCATATGTTTACGGGAAGTCTAACACAAAATAGCACTGCTAAAAGCTACTAGTCCTTGGTGCAATCACTTCTACAGCTACGGGATTCTATTCAACTTTTCCTTTTTCGCATCCTCTTCCCTCGCCTATAAAAATGGAAAACAACTAAACATTAAGCAATAGCTTAGTAAGTATATATATATATATATACATACATGTTATGGCCACAACATATCATATCATGTTAGGAACGTTAAAGCCAATTGGGTTTTACATAACGTCCTAACCATCATACATACCGAATATGGATCCATATTACACCACCGCTCATGAGTCGTTACCCAAGGCTTTAGGCCTCACACATAACCTATCCAAATGATTAATCATGATTTGTTTTCTAAATCATATTAATCCCCATAACAGAATGCACACATATACATATTACATATACTCACCTTAGCCACGACTCACAATTATCCAAAATCTCATTATTGAATTCTCTTATAAGCACCTATCAATTAAATCAAAATTTGATTAGACCACTATCTTATAATGTTGGGCTAAATACTCAATTCATCTCTAATTATCATCACAATCTCATTCTCGTACCATTTTCACCATTCCTTACCGGATCATCATCATAGACTTTACCAATTAGCCAAATTTACAATTCAATAACAATAAAGCAATTCTTTGCCAAACACCACAATGGAGTTAACAATAAGGCTAGTTAAATGAAGAATTGCTCATAATATGGTGACAATAACACAATTATACAATTTCTAATGCCAAATGTTCTAGGTCTTTAAATCAAAATTATCATACTAACAAAAATCCACAACAACAACAACAACAGACCCAATCCTTGCATAAGCGGGGGTATGGGGAAGGTGAGATGTAGACAGTCTTGCTTCTACCAAAAGACCAAAAGCTAAAGAGACTGCTTCCATAAAAACCTCCGACCAAACGTGGAGACAATAGGAGGATGTAAGTGGTAAGTAACCATACCTGTCGGCCGAGTATCACCTGGCTAAAAATCCCCAATCCCATATACTAAAAACCCTATTTCACTCATCATTTTAACTAAAACTCATCTCAACTTGAATATGGAGTATCCTAGGGGATTCACACAAGTTGTTAGCTTCCTTTGCCTTCTTTCTTCTCTTGGGCTCGCACTACACCACCACCACTCTTAATTTTTTACTAGTTATAGTTAGGTTATTATTATTATTATTTATTGTAACAGCCTAGTAGTGAAGTGCCTTGCAATTAGGAAGATATTAATATTAGAACAAGAGATTAAGATGAAAAGGATTAGAATGAAGTTTCCTTAGAAATGAATAAGAATAAAGAAAGTTAGATTTTATTTTATTTTGCTAGCATTCTTTTGATATGGCCATGTATAAGCACAAATTTGTGTTATACTTACCACTTTATTTTATTTTTTAATTGTTTAGATTTCCAATTAGATAAATATTCCTTTACCAAATATCCATAACACATTAAATAATTACTTTATTATAAATATAATTATATAAATAGTTTATTAAATTACATTTTTAAAAATATAAGTGTTACAAGTATTCTTTACAAAGCCTTGTCTTTGCATCCTTATCCGAATATGAAATGTATTGTAAAGATAAATCATATCCGAATTGTAAGTGATGCATATAACTTCTTTCCTAAATTAATACGATTCACATTATTACATATGGGGTGAGTTATTCAAGGAACACCTATTTTTAAGGGAACGGGAGAACAAATCTCAACAACTCATTTCTCCTTTCTTCTTCTTCCCCTTCTTCCCCGCCGCCACCGCCGCCGCCGCCGCCGCCGCCGCCGCCGCCGTTATCCTTTTCCGATGATGATACTGTACGGGCTCCAACCTTAAGGGTATTCATAAAGGGGAGATAGAGGGGTGATCAGTGATGGGGGTGATCGGTTTTGGGGGTGATGGGTGATAGGGGTGATCTACGGTACAGGCTCCGCCCTTAGCCGTCCGGACGCTGCCCTTAGACGTGCAGGCTCCACCCTTGGTGGTGATCGGAGATGGCGGTGGTGGTGGCGGCGGCGGCGACAAATGGTGGTGGAGATGGAGAAAAAACGGGAAAAGAGAGAGAACGAGATCGGAGGGGGAATAGAGGAGAGAGAGGAAGGGGAAATAAGTGTTTGAGATGTGTTCTCAAATTACCCTTCTTCTATTACATATATCATTTTCTTACAATTAATTAATTAAACCATAAGGAAAGTCCCATTTAACTTGGATACACATAGACAGCAACCAAATCCGATTTATACATATCGGATATATCTCATTCGAGTTATTAGGATTTACCCTAATCCATAAACTTCTCAAATCCAAGGGATTTACCCCCAACATGGACATGTAACTTTCACCACCGAAAACTACATTACATCATCCACAAATCACTCATAAACTTAGTGGCGTAAAATGGCCTTGTCTTCAATAATGCAAGGAAATTCGCCAACAAGTTCCCTACCCATTTTGACCCTCACAAAGATCCTATCGGGGTCGTCATACCAAGCACGCTATATTGATCAATCAAGATTCGCTATTTTATACATTGGTTCGCACGATCAACTCATATTTAAATTAGCAAATTCATGGTCTTATCTATAAACGCGAATGTAATTCTGTAATTTATTTGTCTACTATGTTTCAACCATGTTTACCCCTTTGTTCTAATTTTCAAATAAAATAAATAAAATAAATTCAACAATCAACACAACTAATTTAGCTTGAGTGATATATGTTAATGATCTCTAAGGGCATGTTTAGTACACAAAAGAACTATTGGTGTGTAATATGTAACTAGAATACGAGATAGGATGATTAGTCATGTAAAATGATCACTAAGAGTATGGTCAGCAGAATGTTTACTGAATAACATATGGGTTGGGTTAACAAGATATATGTTAATGATCTCTAAGGGCAAGTTTAGTACACAATAGGAACCAATGGTGCGTAAAATGTAACTAGAATACGAGAAAGGATGGTTAGTCATCTAAAATGATCACTAACAGCATAATCACCAGAATGTTAACTAAATAACATATAGGTTGGATTAACAAGATATATGTTAATGATCTCTACAGGCAAGTTTACATTGTCCATTGGGTGGGTATAATGATCACTAATACCAGTCATGAGGATACGAGAAAGCATGATTAGTCATGTATAATGATCACTAATATCATAGTCACTAGAATGTTTACTGAATAACATATGGGTTGGGTTAAGAAGATACACCCTTTAATACTTTATAGCAAGTCAGCGACACAAAGCTTATCCAACCACCACCACCATGACGTTTTATGATATGCACTTTGACTAGTCAAACCAAATTCTACGCAATTACTGGCGATGATTTCACATATCAAAGAGAGAAAAAGAAAAAGATAAAGCACAACAAAATTCCACTGTCATCATGGAAAACTATAAGTTCAATTTACAGAGAAGTCAGGATACTTACTCATAACTCGCTCTTGCCATTAGAAGTGTATTGTAAAGCAACATCCATTAGTATCTGAATCACACCCTTTAAATCACCACTACCCAATTCAAGGCAGTCCTCTAGCAGCCCACCAGAGGCAATTTCAGTTCGTAGCATCTCAACAACATCCTTCAAGGGACCCTGCATTTGCAACACACCCTGCATTTGCAACACAACACTTTTAAGGGAACAGAAAGCAACATTGTCTTGTTTAACAAATACTTTTCTGCTTGTAAGAAAACGAACAATCACAATCATTGTTTGACTTTAACTGCAATTTGAGAACCTAAACACAAATTAATAACTAAATCAACTCTATTTTCAAATGGTCCAACAAAAGTAGAAGTGGATAGAAAGTTAGTTCAGCTACTTATCCTAAACTAAACTTTAATACTTAAAATCTTCCACACAAGTTGTTACTTAATTCAAGATATATTATTATTATATCAAATAACACATTATTATCTGCCGGACTTGAAATCACTACTTTCTATATTAAGTGCTCGCAAATATATTTTTCTCAAAAAAATACTACAAGGGTTATGTTTAACCATACCAATACCATTTGCATTACACCCAAAAGGTAAGGAAAGAAGATGGCAGTACTCGTTTTTAAGGCATGCGTCTTCCCCCTTTAAAAATAAAAACAAACACTCTACCCTTTACAATTATCAAGCCCCTGAATTTTCTAACCATATTATACAACTGGTTAAGCATATAATAAGCTGTTAGAAACAGCCCTTAAGGCTAAAGGCTGATAAATTAAATGGATATGTATATTTATATTATTAAATGAATCGTGGCCAATCCTAACGGTTTTATTTAAAAACAATTTTAAAAAAAAGAAGTTTGACCGATTTATTTGACTTTGACTGAGGTTGACCCTTTGACTGAGTTTTGAGTCTGAGTAGAGGCAAATCACCCCCATTGGTATCCGATTTCCAATTCCTCGCCGAGTAATCGACCGAGAAAACTAATCCTAAGGCAACTCGCTTTGTGGGCCTGGAATCATAGCGGGTAAACCCCTGTGGCCACTAAGGACAACATTTGCTAGAGTATTAGTACAGATTAGCTCTGTTGAGGAGATCCTTAGGTTTGCTGAAGTTGAAATTATGAAAACTGTCTGATAATTTAGATTGGAATATAATTGGATTCCCCCTAGGTGTTCACACTGCAAGATTTTTGGACACGTTTTGAATGATTGTATTGCAAGACCTAGAACATATGCAGAAATGGAAAAAACGATAGATGTTGCACTAACTAATGAAGACGACCCACTTGGAGCCGATGATCAGGGCTTTCAACAGCCTAAAAGAAGAAAAAGAAGGGCCAAAAAGGAATTTTGGTATTCGTATTACTACTTCCAAACCCAAGTTCCAATATGTTCCTAAAGTAACACAGCCAGGAAAAGGTACGGAAGTGCGACAGAAAACATGTACTACCCAGCCTCGTGATACAGTTATTCCGGATCCTTCTACAAGCAGGTACAGTTGTTCACACTAATCATCCCATTAGCACACCCCCTGCACCTAATATTGAGACCTGAAATCCATATGATATTCCGGGTAGGCTTAATACCAAGATTGGTAGTAGTTCTTCTATTCCCCATGTAGAAAAAGTCTCAGAGGATTCAAAAAACGAAGTTTATGAAGTGGATGATCCAACTGCTCTATTTATGAAGAGTTCATGATGATACTTTATGCGTTTAGTTGTCTTATACTGTTAATTCATATTTGTTTAGACTAGACTTATGTTGTTGGTAAAGGGGTTCTGGCCTGTCTTCTACCCTATTTAGGTTATTTTTGTGATATTTACATATATACTGTCTGTCGTATATATGAACTAGCATGGCACTAGCCATATTACTTGCACTGGATTTTTTTTGTGTGGAATAAAGTCTAACAAAAGTAACCCTTTACCGAAAAAAATAAAAAATTCAAAAAAATATGGCATCTATACAAGTTGTCACGTTTGGAAAAATACTACCTAATTGACATTAGGATTCCTTTAGAATTATATACACACACGGAAGAAAAAGTCCAAATTGGATATATACAATAAAGGGCTTAGTAACTCAGAATGTAAACAACTTTACACGATTTGTCATAGTGTGTATCAAACTTCAATTTTATGCATTGTATGTAATGAACTTTAAAATCCCGGTTATTGTATGTATTCGGGTATATGTGACAACCATATAATTGCTACCACGTTCAATGTCACGTTGTCAGTTTGCAAGTTTTTGATTGGTCGGGTACAAACAATAGCAGGATTTGAAAGTTCATTACATACAATGCATAGGATTGAAGTTCGATACACACTATGACAAATCTTGTAAAGTTGTTTACACTCTGATGTACTAAGCCTTACAATAAACTTTGGACTAAAGTTGAATACATTCTCGAATACTTATCATCCCATCCCCGTAAATAAATATGAACAATTAAATTAAACTGTAACTCTATACAAACAAACTTTAAACCCTACACTCTCTCTCTAGCATGGCGATTTTGGTGATTTTCTTAGGCCGCCTTTTTCCTATTTCGTTTTCAATCTGATTCAATCTCTTGTGTTATTACAATCTCTGAGTATTTATACGTATTGATTGTAGTATCACTTCCTTTGTGTTTATTTGGATCGAAGTAGGGTTTTTGCTAGGGTTAGGGTTTTGTTTTGTTTCTGCGTTTTTTTATTTTGTGTGGCTGTTTGTGTGCATGGGTGATTGTTAATGAAGAGAGCGTCGTCTGATATTGATTTGTCTGGGTTACGTGCTCGTATGGAAAAACTTAGGGGTTTTTCAACGGCGGGGGCTGATGCAAAGTCCATTCCACCAACGCGTCCGGTGCAGCAATCTGATAGTTTTGAAACCAAAGGGGTGTTGAGTCGGAGGTTATTTCTGATCAAAATAAGGGTAATGTTGCTTCCGGGATGGAAGATAGGGCAACGGCTTGGTTTAATGCAGCAACTGGGAAGGATAATTATGATGCTGGTGTGTCTCATGCGGCTGGAAAAGTGAATACTGAGACGGAACCTCATGCAAATGCTAAGTTAAAGTCTCCTGTTTCCTATGCTAATGTGTTGCAAACTGAGAAGCCTGCTGTGAAAAAGGTAAACTTTCGTTCTCTGAAGGTTGATTCTGGTATTGATGGTATCGATTTGTTACTCCCTAAGGAGTCTATAAAAGCTGTCCATGATAAGTTTGCTAATACATTGATTGGTTATTTCTTGGGTAAGCGATTAGCTTATCCAGTTGTTGAGTCATATGTCAAGAATGTGTGGGCTAAATATGGTATTAAACGTATTATGATGAATTCCGCTGGCTTTTTTTTTTTCAAATTTGAATCGAAAACTGGCATGGAAAAGGTTCTGGAACTTGGTCCGTGGTTGATTCGATCAGTACCTCTCTTTTTAAATGTATGGTCGCATACTTCCAGTATGTGTATTTCTGAGGTTACGAAGGTTCCTGTGTGGGTGAAACTACATAATGTGCCTCTTGTGGCTTTTACTGAGGATGGTTTGAGCATGTTAGCTACGAAAATTGGAAGACCGATTGCTTGGGATGCTTACACTAGTTCTATGTGTGTTGAATCTTGGGGACGGAGTAGTTATGCAAGGGCTTTAATAGAATTGGATGCGTGCTCTGTTTAATAAACAGGAATTAGTTGTGGGTGTGCCAAGTATGGAAGAGGAAGGGTTTTCAAAGGTAACTATTAAGGTCGAATATGAATGGAAGCCTCCACATTGTTCATATTGCAAGGTGTTCAATCATTCACCTGGTCAATGTCCTAAGCAAGTGAACAATGATTCACAGGGTAAGGAGGCTACTTTGTCTGGGGATGATGATGGTTTTACTAAAGTAGTGCGGAAGAGAGGTAAAGAAAAGGCTGTACCACACGTTGAAAAACATATTGAGGGTGTAAAGCTAACTAAGCCGAAGCCTCACTTTGTATACAGAGTAAAACAGGTCAAGCCAAATGTTGGAGGTGCGAGTTCTAGTGGGGCGTCAACCAGTACTTCTGGAGTGGATACTGGTTTGTTATCAAAAAACCCATATGATGTTTTATCGGGGAATGAGGATGATGGTACTGCTGGGAAAACGACTCTAAATGTGGGAGATAGTGATGACGATGAGGTAGAAAATATATTTGATGAGTCTGTTGGTGATCCGAAAGGGACAAGCACTCCTTCCTTGTCAGTGCCCGATGTATAATCTTGCCTCTTGGAACATCAGGGGGCTGAATCTCACCCCTAAACAATCTGAGGTTCGCCGTGTAATTTCTGATAATCATCTTTTTATGTGTGCTGTGTTAGAATCGCATGTAGCTTCTTCAAATGTTCAGAAGTTGTGTGCTAGTGTTTTTTACAATTGGCAATGGACGTCTAATTGCTTAATGTGTAGAAAGAGTCCTCGTATAATTTTGGGGTGGAATCCGGACGTTGCAAATGTTTTGGTTATCTCTGAGACGGATCAGGTATTGCATACGCAGGTTACTCTTAAGCTTGAGAATAAAGTGTTTTGGTGCTCTTTTGTTTATGCCCATAACAGGTACACCCAACGGAGAGAATTGTGGAAAGATTTGTCTATTCATAAGGCTTTCATTCGTGATAAGCCTTGGTGTATTCTTGGGGATTTTAATTCGGCCCTCAATCTTGAAGATAGTACTTCTGGTTCTTCTATTATGGATATTTCTATGCGAGAATTTAATGAAACTGTTGACGAGATTGAGGTGATGGATGTTAATCAGTTGGGTCTCCACTTTACTTGGAATCAAAAACCACAGGGGGAGTCGGGTTTGCTGAAGAAATTGGATAGAATTATGGCTAATTTGGAATTTCTTGATCTGTTCGTTGGAGCTTTGGCTATTTTCCAACCTTATAGAACGTCTGATCACTCACCATCTGTGTTACGGCTGCCTGCTAGTGTGACCATTAAGCCTAAGCCGTTTAAATTTTCTAATGTGTTGCTTCATAATGATAAGTTCAAGGATGTTGTCTCAAATGCTTGGCGGCTGGAGGTTAAGGGTGCGCCAATGTATCGTATCGTTCAAAAATTAAAAAGAGCTAAAAAACCACTCCGGGATTTGTTGAAAGAGCATGGCAATATTCATAAGAAAGTTGAATTGTTGCGAGCTGAGCTAGATGAAGTTCAAAAGGCACTTGATTTGGATCCGTTTAACCCTTTGTTATGTGAGGAGGAGGTTGTTTATGTCAAAGTGTTTAACGAGGCTATTATTGAAGAAGAACGGTTTCTCAAACAAAAAGCGAAAGTTGAATGGTTGCGAGTTGGTGATTCGAACTCTGCTTATTTTCACAAGGTGGTTAAAAGTCGAGTTGCTCGGAATCGGATTGATGGTATTCTTGATGGTAACGGCAATTCGGTTAATGGGAAGGCTGTAATACAGGGGACGCTTTTAATGTTCATTATATGGCTTTTTTGGGAGTGGCAGATTGTGTGGATGTATTGGATGAGACTGAGTTATTTAGCAACCGATTATCTTCACAGCAAGCTGAAAATATGATTGCTCCTGTTACTGACTTGGAGGTTAGGGAGGCGATTTTTTCTATGGGTGATGACAAATCTCCGGTCCAGATGGCTATTCTCCGGGGTTTTTTAAAGGCTCTTGGGATGTCATTTGTGCTGATGTGTGTACTGCGGTTCGTGATTTTTTTAGAAGTGGTAAGCTACTAAAGCAACTAAATCACACTATTATTGCATTGTTCCAAAGGTATCTTCCCCTTCTCGTATTAATGATTATCACCCAATTTCTCTTTGTAATACGTTGTTTAAATGCATCTCGAAGATCTTGGCTAATAGAATTAAAGGGCATCTTTCTGGGCTGATTAATGTTAATCAATCGGCATTTGTTCCTGGAAGAAGAATTGCTGATAACATTCTTCTTACTCAAGAACTCATGCATAATTACCACTTGATAGAGGTCCTCCACGTGTTGCTTTGAAAGTGGATATTCAGAGGGCATGACACGGTAAACTGGGATTTTTTGAAGACTATTTTGTATGGTTTTGGTTTCCACGAGAGAATGATTGGATGGGTCATGGAGTGTGTCTCAACTACATCGTTTTCTATCAGTGTTAATGGTGATTTGTTTGGTTTCTTTAATGGTAAAAGGGGCCTTCGTCAAGGTGACCCTTTGTCTCCTTATCTTTTTACTTTAGTTATGGAGATTTTAACGTTAATTTTACAGAGGAGGGTAAGGAATTCTGATTTGTTCAGCTACCATCATCATTGCTCGGAGAATAACATTTTAAATTTATGCTTTGCGGATGATCTATTTATTTTTCTAAGGGGTGATGTTCACTCAGCGGGTGTTGTTATGCATGCTCTAAACGAATTTAAATCTGTGTCGGGACTTGCCCCTAGCCTCCCTAAGAGTACGGATTACTTTTGTAATGTTCTTAATCATGTGAAGATTGCTATTCTTTAGATCTTGCCGTTTGAGGAGGGTAATTTGCATGTCAAGTATCTTGGGGTGCCGTTGGTTTCTTCTAGATTGCGGGCTAGAGATTGTCGGGAACTATTAGAAAAAGTGAGGAAACGAGTTAATGATTGGAGAAACAGGTTTCTTTCCTTTGCGGGACGTTTACAACTTATTAATTCGGTTCTCTCGTCTATTCATGTTTATTGGGCTTCTGTTTTCATTCTTCCTTCTAGTGTTGTGCATGATATTGAACAGATTATTCGAGGCTTTCTTTGGTGTCAAGGTACGTTGACTCCTGGAAAGGCGAAAGTAGCATGGGAACATGTTTGCTATCCAAAAGAGGAAGGGGGCCTTGGTGTTAGACGAATTGTGGACTTTAATGTGGCTCTTATTGTTTCTCAGGCGATTATTGGAGCTGAAGGATTCCTTGTGGGTGCGTTGGATTCATACTATCCGACTCAGAAATAGAAGCTTTTGGGATATCCCAATTCGAGGCAACTTGTCTTGGAGTTGGCGGAAGATTTTGCAAGTGAGACCTATTATTCGTCATCATCTTTGGTTTACAGTGGGTGACGGTAAGAAAGTTAAGGTTTGGCATGATAATTGGAGTGATTTAAGTCCTCTTTCTAGCCGTGTTACTCCTCGAATGATTCATTCAGCAGGTTTTGATAATGGTGCTAGTGTGGCTGATGTTATCTGTAATGGTCAATGGGTGTGGCCAACGTCTTGGAACTTACCTCAACTTGATCCTCCAGTTTTAGACGTTACTACTAGTGATTCATTATGGTGGAAAGATCGGTTGAATGTGCTTCGTAAATTTTCTGTTGGTCAGGTTTGGGATGATCTAAGACCACGAGCAGACCGAGTTTTATGGGCTGATGTGGTGTGGTTTAATCATTCTATCCCGAAACATTCTTTTGTTCTTTGGTTGGCTTTTAAAAGGAGATTGAAGACCCATGATTTACTTGGTCCATGGGACCTTAATGGCATTGATGTTAGTGATTTGAGGTGCTTGTTGTGTAATCAGGTTCCTGATTCGCATAATCATTTATTCTTCGAATGCTCTTATTCTTCTCAGGTGTGGCATGATGTGCGTAGGAAAGTTGAGTTCCAGGTTGTTGCAGACGATTGGAACTCCATTGTCAATGGCATTATTCCTATGAGACAACGTCGATCAGTTCGTACTGTTACTACTAAGCTTGTGTTTGCGGCTTCAGTATACTATATTTGGCGTGAACGGAATAATCGTCTCTTCAGCAATCGAAGTAGATCGAGTGCTCAGCTGGTGGCTGCGATTCTGGCAACTATTAGACTAAAGATGATGACTTTCGCTTTTAAGAGGTCGCGAAGAGTGGAGGAGATGTTGATTGCTTGGGACATACCTGTTCCTTAGTAGTTTATTTCTTGTTTTTCTAGTCATTTGTATGTATTATGGCTAGTATGTTTCTTTGGCTTTGGTTGTTGCACTAGGTGCATGGATGTACTTAGTCGTGTTGACACTTTAGTCAACACGCTTGTTTTTCATTGTTTGGTATATATATACAACAGCTAACATTTATACCAAAAAAACAATTAAATTAAACTAAAATAACCATGCATCAATTCTTATGACTTATACTAGTAGTAATGTTTGTACGATGTGCGCATTTAATATATATATATATAAACGATATACAGTATGATTATATATACATTGTAAATATTGAGTTTATGATTAAATGACGTTAGAAAAATAAATAAAAAGGTGTTATAAAGTTTTGAATATGATTAACAAATATGAAAAAAGAATAAAGTTAACTAAACTATAAAGTTTTGTGTTATTTTCCATATTTATGATAGATAAAGTAAAAGAAATACTACACGAAGATGAAAGACAATTTTTACCTTAATACTTTGAATGTCTTGAATAAACTCTAAATGATACTTTATCACTTTCATGTATTTGTCCACCTGTACACATTACAAACACATTGAATTTAAAAACTTATAACTTGAATAATAGAATGTTATAAACTCTTCTTCTATAATAATTTATAAGGTTGATGTTAAATAAAAGACTTTTAAATTTTTTTTAGGAGATAGGATTTGAACCCATGAACTTCGATTTAAAGGGAACGGTGTTTACCAACTCTCCTAATGGAACGGTGTTATCTTGGCGCGATCATTATGGTCATGATACTTTCTTTTCTTCTTCGACTGTGTGGGACTCGATTCGTTACAAAATGTCATAGTACCATGGGTCGATATGGTTTGGTTTCCACAATGTATTCCTAGGCATGCTTTTCATCTTTGGTTGGTTATGCGGAAGAAACTTAAAACACAAGACCGAATGAACTACTGGGATGCAGGAAATGACACTAATTTAAGATTGATGCGTTGTTCTCTTTGTCAACAGGGGATGGATTCTCACTTGCATTTGTTTTTGAATGTATCTATGCAACTCAGGTGTGGTCTGCGTTAAAACATTTGGCGGATATGCAAAACATTGTGAATTCGTGGGATAACATTGTTTCATGGTTGTGTGTAAGGTCTAAGAAGAATTCTGCTCATACAGTGATTGCAAAACTATTAGTGGCGGCTACTTCTTATTATATCTGGCAGGAAAAGAATCGCCATTTGTTCTCCAACTAGTTGAAGTCATCAAGAATAATGTTCCTTTGAAGCTTATGTCAATGAGATTTAAGAGAGCAGCTTGACTTCATGATTTGCTCCAAGCATGGAAGTTGCACGATGGGCTTATTATGACTGAAGACAAATGATGGCGTGATGTTTTCCTAGTATTGCATTTTTAGTTTACTAAATGTGTAATGTGTGTCATTATTAGTTGTACGCTTTGATTAGCTTGTGTTCACATACATATGGCATGTCATATGTGTGAATTAGTGTGATAATCAATCACACTACTTGTACTCATGATTATTATGTTGTTATAAAATCACCGGGGTAACCCTTTACCAAAAAAAAAAAAAAAAAAAGCTAATGCTAGATTTACTACTTTTTACTATATATTTCTTTTTAAATATTTAGTCAACCTTCATCATTTATATAATTATCTATAAAAAAAAATCTAGTTTAATTACAACTTTATTTTTTTATAACTTATATTTTATCCTTTTTAATAATGAATTTTTTCTAATAATTATATTATAAACAAAATACAACATAAATTATTTATAACTTAAGTTTTTGTAATCAGAAGATTGGTTTATTTTCAAAATGATACATGTATCACGTTACTTTCTATACTATTAAACCCTTTGCGAGGTTGCGATGAACCAAACAGGACCCAAAAAATAATTAATCCCGCTGCATTGTGCGGGTAATATGCTAGTAAATATATATCTATGCATGTATGAACATACTAAGAATATCTCTAAAGGTTTTTTATCATAACTTTTTAAAATAAATATTAAATGACATTATTTGATAATAACTATAAGGCATAGCTTAAGAATTCTAAATTATTAGGGTTTAAAAATCATTCAAATAAAGAGTTACGTGTTGGATAAAAATGTTTTAATTCTATTTTCACTACTACAAAATTTTAAATAGAGAGCCCTTATACAAATCGGTTTTGCAAAAAAATAGTAAAACTAGTTTTTAAAAAGATTAGGAGACTGGTTTTTACCAAACAAGTGGTTTCTATGTATATAGAAAGGTTTAAAGTTAAAAACACGTCTCTATAACTATAGATGGAAACCGGTATCTTTTCATCACAACCGGTTTTGTAAAGAAACATGTCTTTAAACTCATTTAATGGAGAACACGTCTCTAAACCCATTTAATGGAGATCGTTTTGAAGTAACAGGTCTCTAAACACATACGGCATTATATATTTCACCAATTGTAAAATAATTTTCTTTATTTTTTATTTTTATAAAATAGTTATATAGGTTTTAATTAATTTTACGGGGGCCTAAGCCTTGAAAATATCAAACTTCCCTCTTATTTTTTGGATCAAAATCTGCCTCCTCACCCTTTGTAAAACATTCACGTCTCTTTTCTTCTTGATCGCCTCATAACCACCAATATATCATCTCCACATGACAGTAGGCATCGCCGGAACCGCCACGAGTGATGACCACCTGGAATTACCATCGTATTGGCTTGGAACTATTAAGCGTTAATGGTAAGTCTTTTTTTTTTTCCTGCGTTAATGGTAAGTCGTCTTTAATGTTCATTGGAAACCGTATGTATTTGTATTTGGATAATTCAACCTTCCTTCCTACTTTTTATAACCTATCTAATTTGATGGTGATGGAAAACTACTTTAATATAGATAAAACATTATTATATATTATTACGTCCATGCTAATATGATATAAATGAACTTGTTCGTATTCTCCAACACTTCATATAGGTTATCCATCTGATCAAATGTTTGATGCTAGAATAAGACTTCCACAATTATCCATAGAAAAGAAACAGAATAAGAAAACACAGTATTTGTGAATCGCATATATACAAGTTATTGGGTGAAATAATCTTTCTGGTTATCAATTTACCGATTTAGAGCTCAGGAACCTGTGTGGAAAAAAGATGCCAACTAATTAATGTTTGTCATTGAGCTCTATATGCCAAGTAAACTTTGGTTAGTACTTGGTAGAAATTTTTGTAATAGCAGTAGAGGTATGATATCATTATTAATATTAATTCTTATTTCATTAAGTATGTATGTATTTTGTAAGAGTTAAGGAATTTTGAAGTTGTAGTTAGATTTTGCTAAACATAAGGTAACTATAGCATTCAGCGGGTTAGTGGGCTGCATCTTCAAGATATGGAAAGAAAACCGTAAACGTAGTTTTCCTTGTGACCTTTTTTTTTGTTGCCAAAAGTGGGATTATGATTTTGTGTGTAATACATCACAAATCTTCTTTAACTTTTTCTATAAAATTTGTGTAATCCTATTGAGCAACCAGCCGCAAAGAGAAGGCGGAGGTCAGACCACAACTGAATTTGTATTTATAATCTTGTGCCATTACTGTAATATAGGAATGTGTAGAACTTGGTATAAAGCCATAAAAAGCAATAATCCGGGTGGGATTTGTACCAAACCAGAACTGAAGACTGACATTCGGTCCTAATTATAGCAAAAGAAGAAAAGGGTTCTCGGGTTTAGTTCAGTCGAAACCAGATTTTTCTTACTTTACCTTTAATATAATTACAACTTCGTAATTGGTTGACATCCGATTTGGGAGTTAACCTGGTTCTAAACCCTTTTCGCTCAGTTCTGTTAGCATAATTTTCAGTTCCTGTTCAGTCCAGTTTTTGTCTAAATGAGCACCTCTAGATTTTAGGGTGTGTTGTGAAAAACGTTAATTATGGACATGTTGTCATTAATACTAGCTGTTTGTTCAACTCAGGTAACAACATTTATGGAGACGTTGTTAGCGAAGCACTTCTAAGAATGGGAAAGTATTTGATATGGAATTTTTTTGATGTTTCTACTTTAAGTTACCCACTGCTAATGGTGGAACCATTGAACTTTTATACATGCAGGTGACTAACAATTGAAGCTACCTTACTATTAATGTCGAGCCACTTGACATCATTTGCGCCATTTTTTATATCGAATTTGTTTGATGTTTCAGCTTTAAGCTCCTACAACTTAATTAGATATTTATATGCTATCTTATGGTTTACGAATCTATAACGATGCAAATTACTGTATGTATATCACTAAACAGGCATGGAGTGTACCTGAAGTCCTGTGTCTATTGTATGAATCATCAACTGTGCTTGCTCAAAAAACGACTGAGATGGTATAAAATTTAATCTTATGTTACTAATTTTTGTAGCGGGATTTGTTGCTTTTAAGGTTGAATAATTTTAGAAACAGGCGTTACACCAGCTGAGGCAAATTGCTCAGAAGGTTTCTCAAGCCAGTACTACTAATTGGGGCCGAAGACCCGTAATCACTTAGCCAGAGGTAGAGCAGGTAACTGAACAATCCTTTTCGGAAGGATTAATGTAGTGTACAATCTTTGGAAATTCCGACCTGTTTGACAAACTTGACGTGCTCCTGCTTTAGCTATTTGTTATATGACCCGCTTGACATGTTAAGAGACAACCGATCACCTCTTTGCTGGTAATTGGGTCGAAGCTAGTTTCAAGAGTTGTTGGATGCCCTTCTTAATGATTTTTGTTCTGCTTAGGGGTTTAATGAGGCTTTGAATGGGTTTACTGATGAGGGATGGTCGATGATAGGTAATGATGGAATGGACGATATTACGATTCTTGTAAACTCTTCTCCTGAAAAGCTAATGGGATTAAATTTTTCCTTCTCAAATGGATACCTGTCTGCTAACACTGCTGCCATGTGTGCAAAAACATCAATGCTTCTACAGGTCAGCTAGCACACTCCGAAAGGAAGTTTATCCTGAGCTTAAAATG
>JAOXNX010000035.1:11930714-11957641 GCA_028566075.1 Solidago caesia
AGGTTTAATTTGTAACTTTTTTTAAAGTGGCAGTACTTAAGCTTAGGTAAAGTCTGAAGTACGGATCATTTTCCCATTTACTTATACAATCTGTTGTATTATTTATTCAATGTGATAAATTAATTAAAAAAATGATATATCAATTCCCAATTTTTATTAGGAAAATTAGATTATATTCATAATTATTTATTGTGTTGTCTTTATAATTGTAATCACTACCAAAATGACATAGTAATATCTAACATTTAACCATCACCAAATGGTTTAGTGGCAAAAAGACTTGTTTCCTCACAAAATGTCTCAAGTTCGAGTCCCACCCTAAACATATTTGAGAATTGCCACATGTATTTAATTTCCACTTATGGTGGACTTGAGTGAGTTTTTCCTTCCCGATCTCTGGGTGATAAGGATTTTTCATTGAAGAGATTTAAATTGGGATATATTTTACAAGATGACTCTTTAGCGCGGACTCGGTTAAGACAACGTATGATAGACCTCCTGATATTTGCGAGTAATTCACGCCTTTCAAAAAAAAAAAAAAAGTAATATCTAACATTTTATATTTTTTACTTAAGAATTCTCACATGTTTGAATATCACTAAATTAATATTTTGAAAGTGGAGGATAAAAATTTCTACTTACCGCCACATAATATCGTAATTAAACAACGCATAGTTCAGTGAAAGACTTGTAATTTTCAAAAATAAAAAAAATCATAAGAAAAAGCTGGTTGGCTTTAATAATCTTGCATTTGATAGTTTGGTAGCCCATCTTTAAGTGTAGTCATTTACGTGCATTATTCTAAACCATTTTCAATGTAGTTTATTTGTTAATAACTTAATATATAGATATTTTTACACAAGTTTTTGATTCAAATCTAAATACGTACAATATATTTTCAATGTTGCTTCTTTGTTAGTATATTGAGATTTTTATAAGAGATTTTAAGTTCAAATCTAAAAACGTAGCACTCAGGAAGGGATTCGAAGGAATTATGAAATATTCAGTTAGGTTACATATGTACATTTAAATTAACTAACGAGCTATTAGCTCAACGGTAACCGATGTATCCCCGGACCTTTAGGTCGCGGGTTCGATCCCTCATAGGGGGTTTTCCCAAAATGATTATTTGGGTTTCCTCTTGAAGCTGTACTTGGTATATGATCGCGTCGCAGCCTTAAGTGGCGTTGCGGTGAGTAACCCGAGAAATACACCTTTCAAAAAAAAAAATGTACATTTAAATTAAAAAAAACTCATTTTTTAAAGATTTATTTTATTAAAAAACCTAAATAGGAAAACCTCATTGGGTATATTTTGAAAACCTGATTATGTTCTAATGATCCATATTTTATTTACAGTAGAAAAAGTATTCTTGCTATGCATAGTAGTGAAATTAACGATAATAAATGTTAGCATATTATTTTTGTAAATAAACAGTCGAATATGGTACTCCTTACTTTTATATTTTTTTTAATAAAATCTATATGTGTATGTAAAATGTTTTTGAATGTGAATATTTTTTTTAAGCAAAATTTTAAATTAAATTTATTGGGTTGATTAAGAAATTTGTGATATATGTGCCATGTTTCTTCTTGTATTGTTTAAAAAAATTGTTTCTATTTTATTTTATGATTTAGTATTGATTGGATTATAATTTATCTTGATTAATTAGTATTTGTGTTTAAAGAAAATTAGTAATTAATTTAAATTCGAAACGTAAACATTTACCCTCTTTCAACAATAAGAACTTGAAATACCTATAATATTATATAAAACATTTACTATATATTCCTTAAACATTTAATAAATCTTTCTCATTTATATAATTATCTAATTTAATTATAGATTAATTGTTTTATAACTTATATGTTATAGTTTTTAATAATGAACTTTTTTTAATAATTATAATATACATAAAAGTATAAAATACAATATAAATTATTCATAACTTAATTTTTTTTGTTAAATAATTTATTTATTAAGACAATTTGTAATTTTTTAATAGATTGTTTTATTTTTAAAATGAAACATGTATCATGTTATTTACTATATTATTAAATCCTTTTGTGATGATGTGACGAACCAAACATCGTCAAAAAAATATTTAATCTCATAACATTATACGGATAATATGCTAGGGATTTTTTTTTTCCTTATATTTTGACGAATATAATTATATAACGATCACAATAACAAAAAGTTATGGTATTCTAAAAATAGCAACGAAAGATATTTCACTCATGTGTGGTGGTACGAAATACATGAAGACAAAAAGAGTACGTGTGCATAGGGTCCTCTTTGAATGAAAGCATGAAAAAAGTACTGAAAAAGACAATTGTACGCCTGTGATGCAGAATGTACAACCACCTAATGCATCTTTTTTTATAATTTTATTTTCAATTGCCCATAGATTTCTTTCATATGGCTATTTTTAATAAAAGTTATTATTTTTGTCAGAAACTGTCCTCATTTGTCATTTTCTACTTTCGCAGTCTCGCCTGTTGATGGTTTCGGATTGTCCACTTCCTCGTTTTGGTCTTGTGAATCAAAAAATAGTTACAATAATAAATAAATTGAAATATATAAAAAGGTATTTGGTTTTAAATATGAAATTATTATGAATTTGTTTTTCGGAAAGAAATGAAAATAAATTTTCGAACCCATTATGTGTAGAAAAATTTATTGGAACACTCATAGGCAGAACACACAAGTTTGTTTTTGTGTGCCAGCCTTGTATTATTTCGCTCGCATATATAGGGTTCTTTCTATTTTTCTAATTTGGAATAGGTGTCTTTTGTATTGCAATATAATTTTAGGGGGTGTTTGGTAAGATGGAATGAAAAGAAGAGAAAAAAAATAAGAAAAACTTTTTTTATTTGGTTGCGTTGGAGAATGAAAAAAAAAAAAAAGAAGTATAAATGATTTTCATTATTTTCATTCTTTATAAATTGAAGAGAATCTGTGAGAATGGAAATTTTTATTTTTTAGTTTTGATGAGGTTTTATGTATTATTATAATTATTTATTATTTATTAAAGGATAAAGTAATTAAGTTGTGTATTTTTATTTTTTCTTATTAATTTTGTTACTTGTTTGTATTTCTCTTATGTTCATTCTCTATTTGTATCAAATAATAAAATATATTCTCTTTCTAAATATTCATTATCTTTCCCACTATTTTTATTGAACGGTCTTTCCTACTATTTTTATTCTCTATTATGTTTTCATTTTTTATGATTCTACCCCTTAGAATGGAACTTGGATAAGAATGTGCTTTCATGATTTCATTTTTTGACGGTTTTGGTTTTAATTATTCGATTGGAAATATACGTTTGAAGGAATATATATGGGGTATTTTTGTAAATTTAAACATTAAAAGCTCCAGCCACAAATAGAACGCTCATTGAAATAGAGATTTGTTTTAGAGCTTTTTGTATCAAACTTAAATCTACAACTAGTTGTTATTAAACAAAGCTTTTAATATAACAGGAACTTTTAACTCTATTAATTAAAAGCTTAAAGCTCATAGCTATGATGTTTTTTTTACCCGGCTGAAGCGTTTTTGCCTTTTTTGGTAGTTTCTTTATTCTACAATCCAGATTCTATTAATATTTGTCAATGTGGAGTTAGCCCACTTGGTAAAGGTTCTTGTCTCTTTGGATGTAAGTCCAGTAATCAATCCCAGATACAAATGTATTTAAAGATTATTTGGAAGGAATATATGTGTTGTAAGAGATTTGTCGTTAAAAAAAAAATAATAATTCCATCGACATTTACTAAAATTTGGCTATGTAGAATAAGGTTTCTTTCTTGATTTTTGTTAACATTACTTTCAAGTCCCTGAGAGCTAAAGAAATTCGGTTACATAATATAACAAAACTACCCTTGAAATCCAAGAAACTTTGCACGGCCAAGTGTAATTGTCTTTTAAAACATGAGATAATGTAACAGGCTTTGAGAAACATAAATCCTCTTCACATCCTTATAACACAATTCAAGTTTTACTCCTTATTTATCTATTATCTAAAAAACTGGAGTTGTCTAGGTAGATTAATGCATGCGATATTTGTGTGCAATGAAAAAAAAAAACATGTTTTATAGCAATGTAGGTGATAGGTGGAAAATTATATAAAGTAGCTCACATTCCTTACTCTTTATAAGCATTCAAAGCCAGCTATAGTACACTTATAAACTTAAATTTTACAATTCAATAATCATTGTACTCATCTTCATTAATCAACTTTATATATATTCCTTTATAGTTTATATTCATTATTTAACCATCCATTATATCAATATCTTTAGGCAAATCTTAAAACCAAACTTAATCGTCTCTACAAGCAAAACCTATATAAACTATATACTAGATATACCAAACTTATATAAACCAAACTTAAGGATATAATTAGTAATTTAGAGACCCAAACATGCATATGTACGGAGTGAAGCAGGCACAGAGCAAATATGAATAAGGAAAATGTGGCAAAATCTCTCCTACATAAACTATAATGACTTATGATTCATGCAAAAACCTAGATATACATAGGTAGTTCGACAACAAACTGGACACAGACGTACAATTCATGAAAGAAGCCGGGGCAAGTTAGAAAGGTTATAACTTTGAGTACCCATATGCACATAAGGATGCTCTGTTATGTTCCAGCTCTGATCATTCTCGGTCTCAAATATATAGGATGGGCTGAGAACATGTTGATGCCCCATGGTTATGGGGAATGGAAAATCAAGATAATTTATTCCCAAGGCTTGGCCATAGTTTTGTTTCGTGTTGTATTACTAGTAGTGCAACTTTGGCCTATATTTACCTTTTTTTGTATTTGTAATTGTACCTTTTTGCAACTAGCGCCTTGTTAGTTGCCTTATATATATATATATATATATATATATATATATATTTTTGCCGTTCCAAAAAAAAGAGATAATTTATTCCCAATTGCAGTCAACAAGATTTTGATAATGTGAGAAAGTAGTAAGCATTCAGGAATGCACGACAAAACCAAAGAGCAAGTGAGCCAATATAATATCCATGTTCTAAACAAAAGACATTAAGTGATAAAGCAACAAAAACAGATATCATACTGGTTTACAGACCAGTTTTCCATGTTCTAAACAAAAGTCATTAAGCAATAAAGCAACAGACCAATCAAGAAACAAGTAAATTGAAGTGACAACATTTTACTTAAGAGAAAAATGTCAAATGAGGACCCAAGAAACAAATGAATCATTCTCCTCAAGCAACCAATGTCTCTTTTGCAAACTCGTCACTTTCTTGTTCCTTACACCTAAAGATAAAAGTCATGGTTTAAATTTATTGTATGTAAAATTTTATCTAAAACAGGTCAAAGAGTAGAGGTAAAAAAAAAAAAAAAAAAACTTGGCTAGAATAGAAACAGCTCAAAGGCCATCAAAAGTGTGTTCAAATGAATAAAACATTCTAACTTGATATATCAAAGCAACTCACCTTTGCAGGAGCAACCTTTGCAGGATTTGCAAAAGGTCGGTTTGGTGCTGGGACCTGACAAATAAAAAGGAAACAAATCATTATACAACTATTATTCAAGATCAGCATATGTAAATCACTTGTTTTATATCGCATAAAAATGGCAATTCATTCATTTACCTATACAGCATTAATAGTACTACATACCAAAGAAAAAGTCATGTACAACCAGTATTTGTATAGGTGAATAGATTAGATAAACAGTTTCATAAATCAAATTTAAAAGTGTAAAATTAGACTCTATTAAATGAGACTACAACTTATTTCGTCACACTTCAGTCTATATTTGTAAGTGATAAACAACATATAAACAGGGTTTCATATTCATATACACATCATTGTTAAGTTCAGATAATATATGGTTGGGTTTTCATGGAAGGTTGTGTCTCGTTCTATATAGCTTTGATTCCTTGCTTTCTATTTATTCAAGGGTTTTCAAATTAATAAATCCACTATATTTTAGTTCAAAAGTAAGAGTTCCGTTGTGATGAAGCACTAGATCATACAAGGATAGTGAAACTTAAGGATCCACATCAATAACAATCAAAAAGTTGGCCAATGACAAATAATGAAAATGTTATACACTCAAAAGTTATTAAAAACAATAGATGCTTGGGGAATGATGTAGTTCACTGTTTTCGGTAAAGCAAATGGATATGAAGTTCTCGTTCAAAAATAAAATCTATTGATTAGTAGAGCTAAATGAATCATCAGTAGACCTTAAAATATCATAGTATAAATGCTCAAGGAAAAAGGAAAGAAAACAAACTATACAGTAACGAATATATGTAATAACAAACATTATTAAATACATAATACCATGTGTATTATCTGATGTGGAGACTGGTTTCATGGAGTCCCTTCAAGTGATCTTTTATCACTTAAATACTTCTTATATTTATATGCTCTACTGAAGCGTGGTTTCTTAACATTTGTATAAAAATATCTTAAAATACATAACAATTTTAGTTCATTAATAATTGAGAAAAGGGATCATATTTAAAATACTAGACGATCCTTTCAATATGTAATTTAGCACATTATGTTAATGTATCGAAATGACTTGTGTCCACAACTCCTAGACTAGCAAACTGTTGGACATAGAACACTGGTGCAAATTCACCACCTCATGCCTATTTTATAAAACACCAGTCAAGTCTACTTACAATCGTATTAAAGTAACTCATTCTTTACCTACCTGTATAGTGAGTTTATTTACTGCAAACTAACAAGCCAGAAATGCCCAACTCATGAATACACTACGTTCTTTCTTTTATTTTATTTTTGAACGGCATTAAAATTTTATTTAAAAAAATGCTAGCAAGATACTAGACAATACAAGAAACATATAGTCCGATACACTAAATTCTTACTAGTATTAAAAACGACCATACTTATATAATACCAAACTTGCAATTTTCTGGACAAGTACCTGATGACAACCTGATGCATACATGCACTACTTCCTTACTAGAATGAAAAACCACCATAACTGGTAGAGAAACTGCATTCTTACGAGCTGGCATAACAGGTCTAACACGACCTGTTAATACACGAACACGATAAGACACGAACACGAATGGGGTAAACACGAACACGACGTGAAAATTAACATGTTACACGATAAGAGACCTGTTAAGAAACCTGTTTACAAAAATCCTAAATGGAACCTGCTAAGGAACCTGGTTAAGGAACCTTTATCATATCTTTAACTAATATATAACCAAAACAAATGTTCTTAATAATAGATAACGAAACAAAAGTCCCTAATCATCCTTTTAACTAATACATAACGAAACATAAGTTGTTAATAATCCTTTTACATATTCATGAGAAAACATAAGTCTTTAATAATCTTTATACATAAGGAAAAACAAGTCTTTAACAATCCTTTCCAACAATTCTGGGAAAATAAATGTCTTCACTCATCTTCAACTTCAAACCTGAAAAGTGAAAGTAAATGAGAAAACATGACAAAACGATGATAAACTAATATACAAGTAGACTTTCAGTTGCTTAATCTGTTACTTCAGCTGAGAAAACATGACAAAACGATGTATATACTAATATACACCAGCATCTGGTACCAGTTATCACTTATCAGCAGCCAACAGACTAGTATATATATATACTAAAACAATGTCCAGTAGCCAGCAGCCTAATTCAGTAAATCTGTTACTTCAGCTGAGAAAACATGACAAAATGATGTATATACATTCACTAATATATAATCTGTTACTTCATTTACAGATTAGCAGCAGCAGCAGCCAGCAGACTAGTAGTAGCAGCAGTTCGGAAATGTAGTATATACCTTAACTGGGTCGGAAATATTGACTGAGTTTGAAGCATCTGATTCAGCATTAACATCAAGCGATATTATATCTTCAGTGGGCTGATCAAGATCAATCTCATTAACCTGCAAAGCACAACAAACATATACTATTAATAAAAAGTTAAGCAAAAAACAAAACTAATAAAAGTTAAGGGAAAAGGACATCACAAGAATCTGCATATAACCAATCTTTTGTGCATATAAGAGCCTCGACAGTATCTTTACTAAGGGAACTTCGATGTTGATCGAGTACCCTTCCACTCGCACTAAATGTAGACTCTGATGCAACAGTTGATATTGGAATGGTCAAAAAGTCTCGAGCCATCCTTGCAAGTATGGGATATCTAAACTCATTGGCTCTCCAAAAAGCCAACACGTCTAGTTCCATTGTCCTTTCCATTCTTGGCTCCTCCAAATACAATTGCAATTCCGACTTCTTGTTAGTTACAAACTCTTCGCTTTGAAACTCATCAAAATCCTATAAAACAATAGTTTAATAAGTAGTAATTCAATCATTATTCAAAGACAACATACAAAAATATATAACAAACAAATAAATTACCAAAAGTTTTGCTTTAACTCCATAGAGACGTCTTGTATCATCGCTTGTTTCTTCAACAACTTTGCTAGCATTTAAAGTACTTGTGGGGTTTGAAGTTGTAAAGGAACCATTATCGACATTTAACATGACATATTCTTTAAAAGTGGAATCCAATAACTCATCAACCTTACGAAATTGAAGGTTGCCCTCTCCATAAACTTTTTTATAACTCCATTCAATAAAATGCAATTTGTATCTTGGATCGAATACCACGGCTATGGCTAGAGTGAGATTAAAATCAGACCAATACTTTTGAAATTTCTCCATCATAGACGTTGCCATACCCTTCATATACTCATCTCCCGAACTCATACTATCATACAAATTTAAATAAGCCACAAAAACATGGGGATAGAACAAGTTTGCAGTAGGATATTTGGTACCCGAGAAAAGATTAGTCACATCATAAAAAATAGTTGGACAACTCTTATACTTAGAATCACTTAATTCTAAAAGGTCAAATGCCTTTCGGTAATAAATGGCACTATCAAGCATTATAAAAGTAGAATTTCACCTAGTAGAATTTCACCCCTTTTTCGAACTTAAACCTTTCAACTTAACACAATCCAAGAACTTTTGCTTCCTTACTTGTGAATGTGATCCTTTAACTTGACACTCTCTCTAACCTTGCAAACAGCTTGATCAATTTCCTTGAGCCCTTCTTGCACAATCAAGTTTAAAATGTGTGCACAACATCTTATATGAAAAAACCTACCACTAGAAATAAGTGGCGACTTTGTATCTAATTGCTCACTTAATAGCTCAACGAAACGGTCATTAGAAGATGCATTATCTAAAGTCACACAAAATATCCTCTTTTCAATGCCCCATTCTTCTAAAATTGAAAACACTTTTGCATTTAAAGCAATGCAGGAATGAGGTGGTGGCATGAAAGACCATAAATCCGAAGTTAAACATAACATCCCCGGTGATTCCATAAGCATGCTTTGTCAATAAAATGCACAGTAATTACCAAATAACCATCAGTAGTAATAGAAGACCATAAATCCGAAGTTAAACATAACATCCCCGATGATTCCATAAGCATGCTTCTAACTTTTTCCTTCTCTTTCTTATACATTTTCAACAAATCAGATTTAACAGTATTCCTAGTAATGACGTTTGCATCAGGTTGCAAGTATGTAATTAAATCTCTAATACCCTTATAATCAACAAAGGCTATTCATGCCTAACAGTAACAGCCACGAAAAGTATTCTGATTAAATCTAGATAACCGTAATGCCATGTCACTATTAAATAGCATTTGACCAACATCATGCCAACCTTTACCAAAACATCTATCTATGTGTCGCAACAGTATGTGAAAATACTATGACACTTGTTGCACTTACGTTGCACTTTTTTGGCACCTTTTACTGCGTTCTTATCTTTTTCAAAGAAATTCCATACAGCAGGTCGGTCCTTCCGTTTTCTCTTCACTCCTTCCATATCTACAAATTGGACCTCATCAGATTGCATATCAACATTCTTTGAGCTATTCCTTTCTGGGTCAATTTCAATACATGGGTATCCATCTACAACATAGAAGAAAGTACACAGTTATAATACATTCAATAATCTGTTTTTTTTTTTGCAGGCAACAAACAGATTAATCTTACAAGATTACATATAAATCGGGATAGGTTAAAAACTTAAATCGGGTATAGTTTAAAAACTTAAATCGATTACATATAAATCAGGATTTAAGATTACATATAACAGGTAACAAATAGATGCTGGGATTACATATAAATCGGGATTTAAGATGGAATGTGATAACATATAAATCGGGATTTAACATTACATATAAATCGGGTATAGATTAAACACTTAAATCGGGTATAGATTAAAAACTTAAATCGATTACATATAAATCAGAGTTTAAGACATTAAGTGAAGACAAACCTGTGTGGTCAACTGATCATGTGGATTTATATAAATTGATTACATATAAATCGATTATCTTTGGGTAAAGGCAAGACTGTCTACATCTTACCTCCCCCATACCCCGGCTGGGATTGGGTACTGTTGTTGTTGTACATATAAATCGATTGTTAGCCTTAGAGAACTGAAGATATAAATCAGAAAGTGAAGAACTGATTCACTGAAGATATAAATCGGGATTAATATTGGATTACATAAGAAAAAGATAAGAAAAAGATTGGATATTTGGATTTAAGAAATCGGGATTCACTGGTAGTTGGACTTTGGAGTTTGGAGCCTTGGAGGAATGGATGCCGATAAGAAAAATATGGGAAAGTGATCTAGGGTTTCATTTAGAACATTACATATATATATATATATATATATATATTAGGTCTTAACGGGTCCCTTAACAGGTCTAACAGGTCTTGTTAAGACACGAATTAATCCGGACCTCATTCGTGTCTTAACAGGTCCGGACCTGTTTAGACACGAAACTTATTAAGGCCAAACACGAAACCTGTTAAAACCACGTCGTTTCGTGTCGTGTTAACAGGTCCGTGTCAGAAATTGTCAGCTCTAATTCCAAAGCTTTAAGAAAGTTAAATTTGAAAAGATAGATTAATAAATTTTTAACATGTATAATTTTTCACAATAGAACCAACAAACAATTATCAGGATCAAATACTTACATCTTGAGGGAAGTCGGCTCGTTTGCTTATAACAAGTTTATACATGTGGGGCAATAAGTAATAGCCGGATTCCCATTCCTCCTTTTGTTGGTAACACTAAATTCAAATAAACACATGACTCCGACAACCAAATCAATTCATATTTTTATTTACACGGATTTAGATGTCCTACCCGCACCATCATCCACTCAAAACTCATCTCAAAAGCACTATATTAAAAAACAATGGTGTTAACTTTAAATACTATAGAAACATATATAGATATAGATATAGATATATATATATATGTCAATTCAATAATATTAGAAACTATTACCTCTCTAATATAGATGTGAGATTATAATCTTTTTCACTCTTTTCTTGATAACATGACGAATCAACTATATATCCCATCTTCAGGTAAGGGCAAACCAAGAATAAAAGCCAATGTTTTTCACTACACAAATGTTTATACAATTTAGTATAAAAATAAACTTGTTCACCATTTCTAACACCATTATTGTTAACATTGGAACGGTTTTTTATGTTACCCATTTCAAATGGGCATTCCAAAAAATAATTTTTGTAGTAATGTATTTCAAGTAAGTAAAAATAAAGTAATTATTAAATAATAACATTATTTAATAGGTAACTATAAATTATAAACATTATTTATTTAGACTAAAGAGGACACATGTCGTTCAAAAGAGCACCTTGTGTCGATCAAAATATACTTCAACCATATTTTAGTTATGCTTTAGATAATTGCACATGCTGCTTGTCCTAGTACAACAACAACAACAACAACAACCGATACTCAATACCGCCGGGGCGGGGTTTGAGGGAGGTAAGATGAACGCAGCCTTACCCCTACCCAAAGGTAGGGAGGTTGTTTCCGAAGGACCTCCGGCCAAGGTAGGGAAGAATAATAAAGTGCAAAGGGTAGGGAAACATACCTGACTGCTGAGTAACGCGTAGCTGGATGGTCAAACTTTGCAAGTCTTGTTTGGGTCTTCGTGGCCGGGCTGACGTAGGATTCCTTTTGATATGATACTTGTCCTAGTACATAACCAGTAAATATGTAGTATACATATAAACTTCCAACATATATATACACACAATATCGACAACCAGACGTTGAATTACCTACAAACATATACACAAACACTTGTAAACAATCAAATTCCAAACATATATTTGAACATATACACGTAACAACCATATCTATAAATTAACAAGCAAAAACAACAAAACCCTATATCTAACAATTTAGAGTTACATAAGACCATTTTTTTTTCATTGTGATGATAAAACCATTAGAGAGGGTGTAAGATTCAAAGTAATGAACATTTGCCTAATAAATAGTATTTCACACAGTACAAATTTTACATTTATAATAATTAACAATCAGACTTTACAACTATACATAAATTTAAATATTGAATCTACAAATATGAGTTTACAAAAATGAGTTTTTTTGGAATCAGATTTACCTGGAAAAACAGATTTGTGTTTATATTTATGAAAGTAGTCTAATCCACATTAGTTGAATCCTCAAGACTCGAACTCCGGGAGAAACAAATGGCATGATGACAACTCACCACTACAGATCCGCCGTCGGAAATGATCAGATCTAGCTGCTGCCTTCTTTATGCTTGAGATCCGTTTGTTGTTATTGTTTGTGTGTGTGTTTGTGTGTGTTAGTGGGGTTTGTTTTTGTTGTGGACGCAGAGAAATAAGAAAAAAGGTATGAGATGAGATTTGGTGGGAGTAGATTTTTTCACTTGTAGGTTTACAGTAGGTACCCTAACACTTTTTACCTTTGAATTATTATTATTATTATTATTATTATTATTATTATTATTATTATTATTATTTTGTTATCAGTTATCACAATAGTTTTCGTTATTTTGGATAAATCTTTCGTTATTTTTGTTTATGTAAGTTTTTTAAAGGTAAGGTTCATGTGAGAATCATGAACCTACCAATATATATATAAGAGCATGATTTTCAACTTTTAATTACAACCTTTAGATCTAAATAATGATTTTATCATTGACTTAATAATTGGTCAAACCCAACATTAGTCTTTCTACTTTATATAATTAGTCATGTCATAAAAAAAATTTTAACTAATATTTAATTAATTATTCCATGTTTTATTTTTAACGTTTATAATTACATTTGTATATGTGAATCGATATTCCTCCGTATTCACGCGTTATCTGTTCTTTATTATTATTATTATTATTATTATTATTATTATTATTATTATTATTATTATTATCATTATCATTATTATTATTATTACAAGATACTAACAAATTTGTATTATTTTTTAAAATAAATTATACAAATTTGTCGTTCAAAAAAAAAAGATACTACCTACTGAAAAAAAGATGATATTAATGTTTGAAAATGGTTTTTTTATTGTATATGGTTGGTAGGTTATGTTTGTTATAGTTTTGTATAATTACGATGTAAAATTAAATATAGATAAAACATGTTTTTTTTTTTGTAAAAGGGATACCTCTGGTTCAAATATTATAAATAACCAAAAATGAAGTTCTAACATCCTATCTGAATAATAGGATGACATATACAACCAATGCATAATATGCAACAACCCACGACAACCAATACCCTATCTAGACATTGATCACTACAGTACAATGACTAATTACAAATTACGAATTAATGAAAAAGGGAGATCCCAAGACGTCAAGAATTGCTCCAGCCGCTTTGATTTCTTGAACCGAAATGTCATTAATTTTAGGCGCACAGTATTGGTGATCTCCTGTATTAGCTGATCCTTGGATCTTTTCCTCCTTTTAAACAGCCTGTTGTTCCTTTCCTGCCATATGTAATACACAGTCGCCCCTAACAAAAGCTTGATTGCAATCGAATGCAAAGATCTCTTATGAGCAAAAGGTTGAATCTCAGCTACAATATCAACCCACAAAGGAGATTGGGTAATCAAGCCTTCCTTCGCTGCCATATATGACCAAACCTGTGACGCATACAAACATTCAAAAAAAAGATGTGAATGTGAATCTGGCTGATTTTCACAAAGAGGACACACCACCGACCCATCAGCTTGAACATCCCATGGAGATAACCTATCTTGAGTTTTTAATCTGTTCTTGAAGACCAACCAAAGAAGATATGCATGTTTTGGAATGCAATGCGAGTACCATACCACTGAGAACCATGGGACTTGAGGTGCACGGCTTCGAATATCTTCAAACACAGTAGACACAGAGAAGTCCCTATCCACCCCATTCCTGTCCCACCACACTATTTTATCAGGTTGAGCAGTAAATGTAGGACAAATAGCCGTGGGAAATACATTATTCCAAGAACGAGGCCATACCCAATTCCCATCCCGAACCAAATCAGAAACCGTAGAATCATGTTGGAAACCTGCTTGAGTAATCTTCCTATATGAAAGCGAATTAAGCATAGGACTCAAATGGCACCAATACGCAAACCAAGCTGATGTATTTTCCCCATTGCCCACAACATGCCATACATGGTTTCGAATCAGAGGTCTGAGTTGCAAAATTTTCCTCCAACTCCAAGTACAATTCCCATCATTACTAACCTCCCACAAGCTCCTACCTCTTAATTTATACATATGAATCCACCGGACCCATATAAGGATTCTTTAAGCGTAATGATATTCCAAATATGCGAGGAAAAAAGTGCTGAATTAAAGACAACAAGATTACGGATTCCTAGCCCCCCCTTCATGCTTCGGAAGGCAAATAACATCCCACACTACTTTTGCTCGCCCTCGTTTCAAAACCCCTTGACACCATAAAAATCCTCTAATAAATTGCAATAAAACATGTTTATTTAACGTAATAATGAAATTATCAAAAAACATATTATCTCATGTATCTATCTAATAAAGCAACATGTACATTTGCAATAAATTTTACATTACGATGACCAAATCCACAAATATTACACCATCTATCCCAAAATAAATGTTCATAGTAAAAATGACATGCAATTATATAAATATTACTACATATTATTTGATGGCAATTTTACCATTACTTTTTGCAAAGATTATTAAAATATATTTATGTGAAAAACATATTAAGGGTATTATAGATAAAAAAAAAATTAAATTGCGATAGTATAGTTAATTTAACATGTTATTCTATAACTATTAATAATTATATTATTATGAAAACTTAATATATTTATCTCGCGTATTACGCGATGTTTTTTATTTATTTTTTAATGTATTTCAATCTAACTAGGGATCAGGTAGACCAGTCCGATAAATCAACAATCTACCGGTACGTTTAATGACCCGTACAAGTCCCAAAACACTGATACGAGTAACGAGTAAGTCCTTGTGTTCCATGCGTGCTCTGCATGGCTTTCTATATAATAAAACCTGTGTGATTTCAACTCCAAATATATCACCATAACATATACGTAACTTATTTCATTTCCTTAATAATTTATTTTATATATATATATATATATATATATCTTCTTTCTTGTTTCTATAATATATATACATTGCCGATCACCGCTTCATATTTATAGTAGTTATTATATAAAGAATCGGCTAAATAAGCTAACTATACTGACGTGATCTTCTTCCCGAATACATGTTCCCTTCTATATACCTCTATCTCTATCTCTATATATATGGATATAATATAATAATTTTGAGTAACAACAACCATCATTGTGCTAGGGTTTTGGTTTTCACGGCACACAGATATGAAGAACACAAGATCATTTGAAGAGATCGGTATTCTTCAACACGATTTGGTAATTATTTTAACACATTATTTTCAACAAACCCGAATAACCTGAACAGGAAAAACCATACTCGATAAGCGATTTACATTGCCCTTAATTCTGTTAATTTTTCCTTAGGTTTTTGTTAATGTTTGAACTTGATACTTTGATTACTTTTCGCTCTACTATATACATTGAACAAAAGTAGTTTGATTTGTAATTTTATCAATATTGTCTACCCTAATTAAATTTTAATTTTTATACTTTACTAGCTACTCTTCAAGTTAATCATGTTTAGTTTATAGTAATGACAAATGTTACCTAATGTGTAGTAATTTGATTCGTAGTGCTACGTACTATTGATCGATGATTGAAGAATATAATGACTAATTTTGGTAATATGCATTTTTTCTAATGGTTTAACTTTTGATTTTGAGGTCTAATATATCTTATGGTAAGTTTTTAGTTCTCGTTTCGTTAGTTTCTTTGTGCATAGGTTATCTGGTCATTGGTCACATAGTGACCGTTTTTGTACAAAATTTGAAGGTTTTAACGACGATCGTTGTAAATAAATAGTACAAAGTGCATATGTGCGCAATTGTAATACACATTGATATTTTATGGCTTAAGCCCAGTGATTAAATACAAAAAGTTTAATAGTTTGAAGGTTTTAGTGAAGATCATTGTACATAAATAGTACAAAGTGCATCTGTGTAAAGTTGAAAATCACATTGATATTTTATGGCTTAAACCCTATGTTAAAATACAAAAAGTTTTTTCTCGCAGTGCAGCCATCGCTAGAAAATCTTCGTCAAAGAGAGAAGTGAAATCTGGACGAGTAAAACACACTTCTTATACTGCATTCTGTATTGTGATTTCGTTATGGCTTCTTTTGTATTTGTTTGTGTATTCATTATCATGATACTTAAGCTCGTATAACTTGTGATATTGCAGCACATAGTGGCTTAACTAATTAATTAGCCAAGCATGATCCCTTGATTTGAATGTTAAGAAACTATTAGTTGATCAGGTTTTATGCACCAAATCATTATTTGTACATATTTTGTTTTTTTAAAGTAGGATTTTATAGGCTAAGAATGTCTAAGTGTTTCACTATTAACTATGATTTACACTACGTTGAATAACTATCTGATTTTTAACTCAAAATAAAATCCCGGATTGCAGGATGAGTTGCAAAAGTTGGATATGCAGACCGAAGATAACAAACGCACTTCAGCTGTACTTAGGACTAGGCTCGAAAGACTTTTAAGGGAAAGAGAGTTACGGAAATCTTTTAAGTCTCAAAATGAAGATGTTCATGGAAATGGAGGTATGGATAGTATTCTTGGGAATGGGAATTGCCAACGAGGAACTGAAAAGTTTCCTGTTGAAGAAGGATTATGGATACGCCCTCCAACTACAAGACAAAGGTTAATAGTGGTAGCCAATCGTCTTCCGGTTTCTGCTACTAGAAAGGGCGAGACGTCATGGCAACTTGAAATGAGTGTTGGGGGATTAGTCAGCGCACTTTTGGGTAAGGCCTTCACTTTCTTCTTGAATCTTGCTACAAAAAAACAGCAACACACTTCATTTTACGATCCTATACATGATCATTCATGAAGTGTACCTCTATATATCGTCAAGATTGTAGATAATTGGTAGAGGTGGCGATATAGGCAGGTTGGATAAATGGGATAAGTTTTTATGAGTTAATTACATTAGACGTCCATGTTGTTTGCCAGTTTTTGCAGATCTGAGTCCTCATGAAATTCTTTCTAAAATGATAACAAATAAGGAACCATTTATGCATAGAAACTCCAAAGGTAGTAAGTAAACCTACAAAAGATTTCCATGAGGGACTAGATCCATAAAAACCGACACACCACAGTGACCAATGGCCGTTCATGCATGTAGCTAACAGTTTGGGTCGGGCCCACTCACGAGCATTTCTTTGCTAATTTGATTTTGCACTGGAAAATACCACGTGTGACTTTCGACATGTTTGACCTGTTCGGGATAATATGCCCCTCATATAACCTATTGTTAGCAAAATGCGTCAAAGTCGTAATCTATATCGTCAGCAACTTGCTCCTTAATTTGGTCACTGGATTAGTTAAGCTGCTATTCAAGTCATTCTACCATGTTTGTTAAAGTTACCCAAATTAATTAGTACGGAAAAGTACAATGGTTTAAAACTAGAGTAATACTACCTAGCTATTTATTGCAATTTTTTACTTTCTGCATGTTTAAAAGATTTTTTTGTATTCTAATGTATGCAATTGTTGATAAAGGCATAACTGAATTCGAAACCAGATGGATTGGATGGGCCGGAGTAAATGTACCTGATGAAATCGGACAGAAATCACTAACTGAAGCACTAGCTGAAAAGGTTGGCCACAAATCTATAAAGAATGTTAACTAGATGTTTGGATGTGCATTTTGAAAGTGTATTCAATAATCGGAAACATATACTCAACTGTGACAAAAATATAACTTCTGTTGTAGCAAACATCAAAACGACTATTCAAGAAAAAAGAACGTAAAATAGAAATTTATAAGATAGTGAGTTTCAAAATGCACATCTTAAAACACCTAAAACATGGTTAAATCATAATTACAAAATCCATTTTTGTTACTGTAACAATTTTTGATATGCAGAGGTGCATCCCAGTTTTTCTTGATGAAGAACTTGTTAATCTCTATTACAATGGATACTGCAACAATATCTTATGGCCCCTCTTCCATTATCTTGGTCTTCCGCAAGAGGACAGGCTAGCTACTACTCGTAGTTTCCAATCACAATTCGATGCTTACAAAAAAGCCAATCAGATGTTTGCTGATGTAGTGAACGAGCATTATATAGAAGGGGACATAATATGGTGTCATGATTACCATCTGATGTTTCTTCCTAAATGTCTTAAAGAGCATAACAGCAAGATGAAAGTTGGTTGGTTTCTTCACACTCCGTTTCCTTCATCAGAAATTCATAGGACACTGCCATCTCGATCCGAGCTGCTAAGAGCTGTTCTTGTAGCTGATCTAGTTGGGTACATACCATTATCTGAAGTATTTCTTGTATATGTAGCAAAATGGGCTCGTTGAGTGGGTTGGTAACAGGTCAAACTGGGTGATTATTAAGTATGCATCAAAACAGGCCAGGTCTTGTTGTCCGGGGTCAATTTTTTGTCCAAAAACTAAAAAAAAATAATAATATTTACACAATTAGTGTGCCAAATATGATCACAAAAGTTAAAAGTATTTCGATGGCAATCTATAATTTATAATTTAACTGATATAGGAAGTTTTATGCATCTAAATTAAAAGCTATAGTTTGGGTGATTTTTGACCCGCTTGACGTAGATCCATATAAACCATTTTATCTTATCTGTTTGACCAATTAGAGATAAAACATGACCCCGATTCATTAGTGAAACTTGCCACCCTCTATATAGTTTTTAAGTAATCTTCTTTGTCTAACGCATGCAATGTGTCAGCTTCCACACTTATGATTATGCAAGGCACTTTGTGAGTGCATGCACTCGAATTCTTGGGCTGGAGGGTACTCCTGAAGGAGTAGAGGATCAAGGGAAGCTTACTCGTGTTGCTGCGGTATTGTTACTATCTGATCACAAGTTTTTTGTTTAGAATACCGTTTTATACATGGATTATTATATAATTTTGTCACCTTGAAGATGCTAAACATTATCATGACTTTTAACTGCAGTTTCCTATTGGGATAGATCCTGGAAGGTTCATACGAGCTATTCAACTTCCTCAAGTCAAAGATCATATAAAAGAACTAAAGGAGAGATTTGCCGGCCGAAAGGTAAATCAGAATGTATCCCTTTCTACAGAGTTGAATTAAATTATCTATTTCATAATTTTTAGAGTTGAATTATCTTATTGAACATTGAATTATCTTATTTTGCATAAAGTGATTCTGATTATGAGTTCTTACTTGATTATATAGGGGCCAAATAATGAGTTTTATATAATGCTGCAACAAAACTGATTTATAAGATGTATTAAAATTGTTTATTTTTCCTATCTTTTACCCAAATTTCCATTAATACTATTTCAAACCCAACTTTATTGGATTAGTATACTAAATTTTAATGAAATAATAAACTGCTAAACAATAACTTTACAGTTGATAAAAACAAAATTATCATATTGTAAGTATGAATATATTTACGACATATAAGAATGTACGTTTTGGTCAGTTTATTTATTAGTCCTTAGATAATTAGATTTGTAAAACACCCACGCAAATGATTGTTATTTTACATATTAATTAGTCAGTTACAAGATTCACATCCAGATTCCCCCTAAACTCAAGGTGAATTCTAGTGAATGAAGTATGCAACTTGGTTGAGTCAAGTGCTTCTCTACACATTGTAACTTAGTTTTACATGTGTAGGTAATGTTAGGAGTGGATCGCCTTGACATGATTAAGGGAATTCCACAAAAGATTTTGGCATTCGAAAAGTTCCTAGAAGAAAATCCGGATTGGCATGACAAAGTAGTGTTGCTTCAGATTGCCGTGCCAACAAGGACTGATGTCCCTGAGTGTAAGCTTTCAATAGTTTGACGCATTGCTTATTTCATTTCTAATAATTGAGACATGTCAAATTCAAGCTATCTATTTATGAATTGGTCTGTTTTTGCTGTGATATTTGTCGAGTGGGTCAAAACAAATACTTTAGCGTCAAAAAAGTTGAAAGTCACCCAAAGTTAATTTTTAAGGCCTACAACTTCCTAGGTTGTATTCAAAGCATGAAATTCTTTATTCTAATATTTATAAGTATTTCAGTAATTTATCATACAGATACTAAAAATAGACAAGTGTGTTTGGCGGTCAACCAAACTAAATATTATCCATTTTAACCAGTTATCCAACCCGCCCATCTTTCTACTTCTAGTTACAGAGCAAGTATTAAATTATGATGCTAGAGTTGGTTCTTACTCTTTACAATATGTCTTCTGCTGTTTATTAAACAGATCAAAAGCTTACATGTCAAGTTCATGAAATCGTTGGTCGAATAAATGGAAGATTTGGGAGCCTTACAACTGTTCCAATTCATCATTTGGTTTGTCAAATTTTTTTTTTTTTTTTCATTGAAACACATCTTGTTGATAAGATTGAACTCATGCAAATGGCCAAAAAATGAACTGAAACAGAATGCAAGTAATTCTTTTTGTTTATACAGGATCGGTCTCTCGACTTTCATGGGTTATGTGCACTATACGCTATTACTGGTATCGTTTCAGTCCCGTGTTATGCATTTGTTGTTTAGTCATATATGTCATTTAACATTTCTTTCTGCCACCTGATACCGTCATGTTTATTTTAAAACAATCTGAAAACTGATTCACTGATGTCTATTGGATAGATGTGGCTCTTATTACATCATTAAGGGATGGAATGAATCTTGTGAGTTATGAATTTGTGGCTTGCCAAGCTTCAAAGAAGGGAGTTCTAATCTTAAGCGAGGTATGTTTCCTCATTTGATACCAAATGTCGGTACAAAATTTCAGAGGGGCAAGATGGGTGGGTTGTGAAATGAGTCCAAATATGTTAAGTTTGAAGGATCAGTTTTTGTAAAGGTGAGATGGGTGTCAGTTTGGGTTTTCTCACAAACACTTATGTTCATTTTAGCTAAAAAAGCAGTTTTCTTACAATAATTATATCCAAGTGTTTTAATATGAAGAACGCCGAGATTATGTATTAAAATAGACTTCGGTAAACTAATCCATCTAACTTGACACTTTTACCTTACAAAGTTTATTCGACATATTTAAGATAAAGACACGGCCCACAATGGCTCATTCATAAATAAATAGGTCAAGACTCCCACCCCACGCGTTCCAAAAAAAAAGACTCCCACCCCAAGCTCTCTCAACACTGACTATATTAGTGTTTTGATATAAGTTGTTACGGACATGCACTCTCACTATTGCATGAACTTTGAAAAGTTTTCTTGTTTTTTACTGTCCTGGTAACGAAAAAATCGATGTAATGATGTTTGTACTTTTGTTTGTTTATAGACATCCGTGATTCGTCTATAACATGGACACTTGAATAGTCCAACATTCTTTTCTGATTAAAAATGTGTGCTTAGTTGAACATATTAATTTCTCATGGGATGGAGATATTAATGTGCATGTTTCACATACGTAGTTTGCAGGGGCAGCACAGTCTCTCGGTGCAGGGGCTCTTTTGGTTAACCCATGGAACATAACCGAAGTGGCTTCTTCAATTGCTTATGCTTTGAACATGCCTGCTGAGGAAAGGGAAAAACGACACCACCATAACTTCATGCATGTCACTACTCATACATCCCAGGAATGGGCTGAAACTTTTGTTAGGTACATATCTTTAACTTAGTATTGCATATATTTTGAGGTATTTTGTGGTTATGATTGATACTTCAAATCTTAATGTTTTATTGTCCACATTTTCATTTTGCATAAATTTTATGGTTCAGACAACCATATTATCAAGGTACATTAGGACTTGATTATTTTTGAAAGTGCGGACCAGAAATTGTTGACTTTGAATTTTGAAAGTATATGAACTGGAAATTGCTTCAAAGTATTACCCTTTATATGCAATTTGCCCTATCTAATACATATCATGTCAACCCTGATATGTATACATGGTATGTATACATGGAGTCTGTGGGTCTATATTTTGTAACTAAAAGGTCAAAGGGTAAACACAATAGCATTCGTAAAATAGGTAACGAGTCAAATGGGTTTAACAGTCGTCCAACATGTGTTGAAAATGGATGTAACCTCCTAAATCTATTTAGTTCAAAGATTAGATTATTTAGTAATAATATTTAACATATTGATCATCATTAAAAATATGTAAAAGCTGAACAAGATTTTGTGGGTCAACCTAATTCGACCCCAACCCGGTTGACCCATAAAGGAATATTGAAGCCTATCTAGTTCTTTTATTACATCATATAAGGAATATTGAAGCCTATTGTCTTGATAGCTTAAATTTGGAAAATGGTCTCAATGTCTACTCTTGCAAGTGTAGTGAACTCAATGATACAATTGTGGAAGCCCAATTGAGGATCAGACAGATTCCGCCTGTACTTCAAACGGAAGAGGCAGTTGGGCGTTATTTGGATTCCAACAACCGTTTACTCATTTTGGTATGATCTCTGTTAAGCTCTCTATATATTTTTGGTTGATTTAATCAACATCTTTTTGTCATAAACTCGATGAATCTTTGTAAAACAATGCTATAACTTTTTGTTATGTCTGTTAGATTTTCATTGCATGACTTTCCACTAAGTTCCACATTTTTTTGTTAGTTTTTCAACTATTTAATGAGAAGTCATCCCTTCTCATTTTTTTCTGTATGCATGTAAAAACAACACACAACTTTTCATTGGCCCCGTTTGGATCAATGAATGGCAAAGAGTCTCATCCATATCTCCCGTTAAACATAACATAGATAAGACTGTCAATGTATAGGTGGTTAAGTCTCACAACTATCACAGCTGTATCAACCGTTAAGGTTCCAACAAACATTTTGCCAAATCTGGTTACTATTCTAGGAGTAGAGGTGACTGAATTTTGGATTAAACCTAACAAAAAGATACCCCATTTTATGGATCGATGGTCAAGTATAGTTCTATCCAAAACCAAAAGGACGCAAGTCCATACATTGTTAAGGTGCAACAAACATTTTTCCAGTTTGTTGGTGGTAATGTATAACTGTTGCTAATTTGACAGGGTTTTAATGCAACGCTGACGGAACCTGTTGATTGTGGTAGAAGGGTTGATCAGTTTAAAGAAATGGAACCAAGACTTCACCCAGAAGCAAAAGAAGCTTTAAAGAGGTTGTGTGAAGATCCAAAGACCACAGTTGTTGTCCTAAGTGGATGCCACCATTCCATTCTTGACAAGGTAGTTTGGTCTTTAGCAGTAGCGTGGCCAGAAAGTTGATGACACTTTTTTTGGAGACTGAATATGATTCGATATGTGATATTTTATTAAAAACTTTAGACACCTCTAGAAACTATATAACTCTGCCATCAGTCCCTTCCTGATTCTGTCATTATTTTGTCTACCAATGCCATTAGACTTTCACATAGTTAGAAAATAAAATCATGATGACTATGCAGAACTTTGGCGAATTCAGTATATGGTTGGGTGCCGAACATGGTGTGTTTCTAAGAACACCAAACAAGAAATGGATCAGAAACTTGCCAGACGTACATATGGATTGGGTTGATAGTGTTAAGGTATGACTATCCATTTATGTTTCTTTTATTCTTTGATGTGCATACGAGGAAGAAAGATATCTCTAGTGTAGAAAAAAGAAATAGAAAATCAAGATATAGTTCTTTACTTCATCCCTTCAGAATTGACGATGTCATGGTTGCGTAGAGGTGGCAATTGCGATCCAATTACTCATAAATGGGTCAATAGGGTTGTATTTTATATCTACCAGGTCAACTGGGTTCAGTGAAAACTAGTAGCTTAAAATTACATGTCAAATGGGTAGAATATCACCACCGTATTTCATTAAAGGAGATAGATTAGTAATGAAATAATATGAAATTCTATTTATATTTGACACACAAAAGTATTGATGATAATCTAAAAGTCTGGAAAAAAAATGTGTTCTGTGTCAACCAACCGAACACATAGCAAAGTTATGGCCACCAGTTTCCCAACCTGCCAGACCGGCCCATTTTCCCAACTCTATGTTATTGCATACAAAATTAGCTCTGCAGATAACCATTATAAAATTGATGCCTTCAGCACGTCTTTGAGTATTTCACTGAAAGAACACCGCAGTCTTGCTTTGAGCTTCGTGAGACATCATTGGTTTGAAACTACAAGCACGCAAGTTGCTATGGTACCTATTTCATATCCTTTCTTTAAGTTTATTAACTCAATTTCCACATTATAATGACATTATGGATGACAGATATTGAGTTTGGGAGGCTTCAAGCTAAAGACATGTTGCAACACTTGTGGACCGGACCCATATCAAATGCATCGGTAGAATTTGTTCAAGGGGGTAGGTCATCCTTTGAGGTTCGCGTGAATGGAGTCACCAAGGTTTGTTTTCTAAAGGTGGAAAACTGGGCAGGTTGGATGAGAAATCAACAGGGTTCGGGTCAAGTTGGGTTGGCCCAGAAGTGCAAAATATGCATCTCTAAAAAATATTATTTTGAAAGAAACTCTTCTTCTTTTTGAAGAACACCAAAGATTTTATGCATCAAAAATACGCTATTGATTACTGTTGACCCCTTCAATCCATTGACTCATTTCGTTAGATGCTTAATTTTTACTTTACGTGTTTGACGTATTAAAAATAACAAGAATCAACCCATTTGTAAGTAAATAAGTCAAAGTTGCTGTCTCTACATTTTTCCATTGTCGCAGAATACCATTTTTACTTCCTTTTCTCCAAATCTTTTTAGGGTGCTGGGATCAAACGCATTCTAGGACAAGTCATACATTACAACGACATGAAAGAACCCATTGACTACGTCTTGTGTGTTGGTCATTTCCTTCCAAAGGTATATATACTGCAATATATGAGTTAATCTTACATATTTTTTTGTGGTATATTCATATAGGACAGCCACAAGAAATAGCAAACTAGGTTAACATTTCTAGCAATGTACTTTCTGTTTTTATACCTATGTTAGCATTGTGCATTTAAAAGTGGGACGACAAATACGAAGTTTCCACCAACAATAGTGAAGCACTTGCTGTTTAGGGGATGTTTCGGATTTGCTTATTTTCCTACTTATTTGCTTATTGCTTATTTTTTAAACAGATAAGGAATAACAAACATTCTTTGAAAAACCGTTTTACAGCGTATTTTATAAGGAATAAGCGTTCTTTTAATAAGCAGGATTCATCTATTTAAATTTTCTAGCATGGCAATCATAAATAAGCAATCCCAAACGCCCCTTTTTCTATGGTTACGATCATAAGAAACAACCTAATGGTTATTTGTTTTTCAACATACATAATGCTAGTATCAAATGAAAATAGAAAGTTGATTGCCACAGATCAAATATCAAGGAGGAGAACCAATAGGGCAGAAGAACAAATTTATTGATTGTGTGTTTTACAATTGATGTTATATAAATCTATAGTAGCGTAATCAAGGCATATTATTCGGTGACAAAATTGGGCCGACCTACGTATATGCATTCTAAGAGTTAAAAATAATTTATACATAAGATTTACTATCTCCGTTATTAATTATTGGTTCAGGACGAAGATGTCTACACTTTTTTTGAACCAGAACCTCCAACTCCGGTGAGATCAAGCTTATCAAGTCCAGTTAACGGGTCATCTTTAGAACGCAACGGATCCGGGGGACTAAGCATTAAAAAAGCTAATCCATTTTCAGCTTCAGACAGTAATGATGATATTACCAGCAATGGGGATGGCTATGTGAATAGTAGTGCGCCATCAATACTCGATCTCAATAGTAACCATTACTTCTCTTGTGCTGTTAAAAGAAAGCGTTCCAGTGCCAGGTATCTGTTAAATTCATCGGCTGACGTTGTTTCCCTCTTGAAACGAATGTCGGATATGAGCTAGCTAGTTGAGGTAATCGTAGATCTTTTGCTTAAAGCTTATGGTAGATACCGAAAGATAGATGTTGCTATTTAGCGTGTATTGCATCCATATTTCACATTATGAGGCTCAAACTTGGTAGCACGAATATGGGGTACCATGAACATATGAATTTCCACTTCGAACTCTTAGATTTGTATTTCTATTTACTTTTTATATATTCTATCGTCTTACCATGATGATATGTGTATATTTTGGTGATACCCACAAAGGATGCTTGTGTTGTTTGAATTGCATATGTATGCACTTTAAGAAGATTATTCAAATGATTTGGGTCATTATTCTATATATTAATAGAAATGCATGCACAATAACTTTCTGTGGGATTCCAATTTTGCTCCCTCTTTTTTAATGTTTTTATAATTTTGTCGTTTTGATTTTTAACGCTTTTGGTCCCTGGTTTTTAATGTTTTATTACTTTTGGCTTTAGTTTTCGTTTTTGGTTTTCTTTTGTTAGAATTTTATTTCTTGGGATTAT
>JAOXNX010000035.1:11983580-12008887 GCA_028566075.1 Solidago caesia
TTAATAAAATGTTATGTTTTTTAATTTTATATAGTTTTTGTGGGATTTTATGTATTAAAAATAAATGAAAAAGAAAAAGTGATGTGACAATTAGGTGATTAGGTGAAACTAATGCCATCAAATTGGTGAAAATTAAGGTGAATTGATGAAGTGTGAGTTGAAAGGTTTTTATTGGGTATTAATGATGTAGAAAATTAGTGAAGGGAGAGATAGGTAAAACCACTCCCTCCCCCCTAATGGACCAATTTCCGACTCGATTTAAGTTGTGGGGTACTTTCTGCTAACGGAGCGGAAATAACACTACATATCGTGGTGGATGTTTCGTCCCAATTTCATCCTTTTTGTTAACGGCGTTAAATTTTCTCCGTTAACCATTTCATGTGTAACTCACGTGAGGGTGGATAAGTGTTTTCCCATTGTCGTCTTCATCTTTCGTCTATCTCCTCTATATTTCTCTCCAATCCAAATTTCGTTCCTATTTCCTCACAAAATCAATCAATCAAATGGCATCCACCCAATAAATCAACCAAATTCCCTATCTTTTCAATCTCAATAATTTTTCACTATTACCAGATCTAACCCCCACTAAAATCTATCCTGAGCCACCACCGCCACCGCCACCGCCACCGTCATTCTTTTCCGGCGCAGTTGACGGGTTTGACCACCTCCCTAACTCTCTTATTCTCGGTGACGTTAACCACCGGTAACATAGACGGCGGTGATGATCTTATTCTGTTAATCTTTAACAAGCTTGGTGATGTTAACCGTTGACCGGCATCTGTACTTTGGTGTTAATCTTCAGCAAGGTCGGTGACTCTCTTGTTCTGTTAAGCTTTAACAACATCGGTGACATCGATTACATCGATTAGAGAATATATATAGATTTAGTATTATTGTATACAGACTTACATACATACATACATATACATATATACACACACACACATATATATATATATATATACATATGTGTGTGTGTATATATATATGTGTGTGTGTGTGTAAAGTTATTCAATTAATTAGGTCATATACATACATACTACTACTACTGTATCTGTGTTATTTTTGCATTATTATGATTATGATTGAAATGATATGTTTTGTAATTTAGAGTGCAGATAATTAAGTAGCTGTGACAGAAGGATAAAATGGAAAATGGTGATGGGAAGGAGAATTTGCTGTCTAGGCTAAGTCTTAATAATAATAATGGATATGATAATAATAATAATACTAATGATGGATTGTTTCAAGTTATGAAAGCAGTTGAAGCTGCTGAAGCTACCATCAAACAACAGGTACTCCCTTCTTCTATTCGGAAATTTCATTACCATTATATTCAGTTTTAGGTTCATTCGTATATTATTAAGAAGACATATATATTTTGTAATTCCCTATTATCAATCATCTAGGGTGTGTTTAGTTGTAAAAAACTAGGAGTGTTTTCTAGAAAACGTGTTCAACTGTGGTTTTTCCGAAAACATTTTCCATGAAAACAAAAGACTCAGTTTTCTAATTTATAGCTATATTTTGGAAAACTCATTTTTATTGCTTTTGAGCTATTTTTTATATTAGAAATGAAAAACTCCTTGTGTTTTCCACTTGACAACTAAACACTTCTCAAAATTTTCAAGAGTTTTCTAGAGATAAAAAACCCTTTTCTCCTTAATGAGAATTGAAAATGGAAAATTAGAAAAAGTTTTCTATAACTAAACGCAACCCTAGGTTTTCTCTTTTCTACTTTTATAATCCTTCCAAGTGTAATGCTAAGGTGTCCTCAAGGTCTAAGAAAGAGACCCGTGTTTGAGCCTACCCGGTAAACATGTCGGGATAACCAAGAAAAAAAAAAGTCTAGGAAATGGAAAATGGGAATGCTGCTTTGGCCGCGTACACTGGAACCAACTTTCCTGAATTGGGATCCCTCTCAGATTACTTGTTCTTTAATTTAAGTTGTTTTTTATCGCAACAAATAAAAAAAATTGAGGCTGTTGCCATTTGTAAAGACTTCTCCTATTATAGAATTTTGATCTTTTTGGCTTGTGTTTATATGTTCACATTATGCCAGTTTATGAATTATTTTTTGATATTTGCTTAATTCCTTGTGTGCGACTTATGAAAATGGTTTTTTTTTTTTGCATGAATCAATTTTTAGAAAAACAATTGTTTTTAGAACCATAAAGATTACAACTGTGATGTGAGATATTTTTGGGTTATTACATGAATCTTTGGGTCTATAGACGCACCTACCGGTATAGCATTGTCTGTTTTTTTATGGTTTAAATCTATACAAAAATGAAATCTGTGATTAACTTCAATGTGAAATGGAAATAGTGTAAGAATAGAACCCATCCACGTAAACCGTTATATTAAATGAATTAGGAAAGAGTGGAAAAGGTATCTAATCAATGCTTTTGCTCGTGGGGTTCACCGTATAGCAGCACTTACAAGCACTTAAATGCAGTTTATAATTAAAGTTTCACTTTGAACTTCAGGGGGATAAGTTGTTCAGTGGCATATATACTTTCATGTAACAGTGAATGAGTGATATGAACATAGAATGTGATGCAATGCCAAATGTGCGCACTGAGAATACTTTTCTACACATTTGGAAATGAGTTAGATAGATGGGATAAAGTATTTTGGAGAAATTGCAGATTTTCAAACAAAATTAGAAGGTCGATTAATCGGGTAAGGGATATAGATGTTTTTTGGATCCATGTATACATGTTTTCCCAGGATATAGAGTCCTTATTCTCTTATCTTAGGTAAATCTTGGATGTTGCATCAGATTAAAATTTCCACTTGAAAAGTTATGAATTTCAATAATATGATTATACGTGTGATATGTATTTGACAATTCATTGTTATTCTGGTACTACCGTCTGTTTCTGATTCACCTTTTCAATATAATTTCCGATTTGATAGGTTGAAGAGAATCATAGATTGAGGTCCGAGCTTCAAAAGAGGATTCAGGAACTTGAAAACTATGTATTTGTTCCCTCCCTTCTACCATCATAAAGTCATAATAATTTACCAACTTTCTTGCTTAGGTGCATTAATTTTTCATTATTTACGCATGAGTTCAACACATTGGTATCTAAGGTTTTGATGTTGTAATTGACTTATTTTTGAGTCACTTCTTTCTATGGTAATTTTAGGAATACTAGGTAATTATTAAATACCAATATGCCATGGTTTTTAGTTTCGTGGAATATTAGGCTTGAGGAATCACAAGTGACTTCTTTCTGGACCATGCTTCATCTAGGATAGAGTTTAGCCTTACAAGGCATGCTCTTTCAAAAGTTAACTATCGTTCACTATTGCATCACTTAAATGAATTGAGGTATTAATTTTGAATATCATATTGCCAAGGTTGTAGAAATTGCTACTCAGAGTTGGATCGGCCGGAAACCTTGGAAAGAGTTCTCGGACTAATCGGGAGTACTCGTAATAGGAATTTTTTATATAAAAAATAAAATTTGAAATTATATGTATAGGAATAGACTAGAAACATAAACCTAATTATTCATAGGACCCTAGAAGTATGTTTACAAACATTAACACGATACTTCAAACCAATTTTGACCCAATTTTGATCAAGTTAACACCGAGTTTCGACCCAATATGACCAAGTTTTGAGCGAATGGTGGACCATGTAGGGATTACTCTAATATTACTCAACTTCTTGACCTTGTAGTGAGTACTCGACCTTGGAATTTGAGTTTTACAATACTGCATATTGCTATCCATTTCTGTAATGGCTCTTTTAAGAACTGAAATTTGGAACCAAAACAATATAAATTTCGTAATATCATATTAGGTGAATGGGATTTGCAAACTTAATTTCACTTATTGCCAAAAAAAGAGCCGCACAAACCAATAACTACCTTGAAATGTACTTTGTTTAATTTTGATTTTCATTGTAGTTACTTATTTAACCACCATCCAGGTTGCCTAGTCGTTAGTCGCTAGGCATCCTAATGTCCTCACGAGAGGTATGAGGTTCAAACCCCACTAGGTAAACATCTTGGGGGCGGCGAGGGAAAAGGTTTGGAAACGGTCATGGTAATACCTTTTTTAGGCCATGTACATCCAACTTCCGAGTCAAAGACTCACCCTCCCCCATTAGCCTAAACTTGAAAACCTCATCCGTTTATTGTATTAATTTCTGGTGTATCTTTTTGGGTACCGCTTCGTTATATAAAGCGAGGTGGGGTCTTATTGGGTTGTGTGAATCATGTCTCTACGTAAGTTTTATGTAGTCCTTAATCAACTGAAACGACACAAAGTTGAAATTTCACTGATATGGCCTCAAACTTAGATATGAATCAACTATACGTGTTTTTAGCATTTAAGTTATATTTATCTTGTTGATGAGTAGGATACTTCATATAGAGAAGGCATGGCCCTTTAGCCCAGCTAGGGGAACAAGAAAATCAAACATCAATACCTAATCTAATATTTTCATAATTGTTTCGAGATAAAGTTTTATGATGCACTTGGAATATTAATGGGTGTAGAATTCTAGTATTTTAGGCTGATAAGTCGTTAACAAGATAATCCCATTAGGTAAGCATTGTGTAAGATTTCTCTGTTTAACTATTTTAGTGGTATAATTAATTAGCAAGGACATGATTTCCTGTGTTATAGGGTGTTATGCTTTAAAGCTTTACGATTATGGAAACTGATGTTCCCTGCTACAAATCTGTACTTACGACCGTCTTGTGCATGAGTTATCTATACTGACCAATTATGTGGTTAGAAGTTAGATGAGCCTATCTTTTACCATTCTTTATTTACCTGTAGTATACTGTTTTGAAAATCACATCCATCATTCAGTATATCATTATGGACCCTATTTTTTATGCTATTATTTTGTATATATATTGCTGAATTTCTATATATGGGGATGTCTGCTGCATACTTTTGAGCTCTGCAAACTTCTTTGTTGTAGAAGAATGAGTGTTAATTTTGTGACAGAAACTGGGTAATATAAAGGCTGAAAATAGTCATCCCATTGGTCAATGGAGTGATGATGGTTATCAACCTCAGACAAAGACTCAAACAGAGGGAATTAAGATGCGAAATGATTCTGCATTCTATAATTCATCTACACTGGTCCTAAATAAAGATTTTATTGGGAATGCTGTCAATCCTAGCGAGACCCAAAAGATAAATGGAGATGGTAAAATGCTTCATAACGGGGGTGTGAGCCAGTTCTCTTCAGCCTCCACTGCATCATTTTCTCCTTTGAGGTACTTTAGATTGGATATAAATCATGGATTGAGTACAAGCTGTACCTCTCATTCACTTTACTATATCGACTAGAACGAATTCACACTCCAATACTGTTGGGTATCAACCGGAAGCAGAACATGATCTGCAGCTCAATGTGTCTGGACATGGACATGGGCTGGTGCCAATTTCTGAGGTACAAAATGCTGGCATCCCCTTAAACCAGGTATATTCATGTATTAACTATTGTCATTGTTTTTAATTATTTTTATTTAGGACTCTTTGAATTACAAAGGTTGTATTTCTTGTAAACATTTGATTTGACTATAATGTTACTTCTACATTTTCCTAGTTTATAAGATGGGTTTGATGCTTAGATCCATGGTGTTTTTTTTTTTTTAGAATTGTCTGCTTTGACAGATTTACCTATGACTGGGTGATTCAGGTTATGTATTATATCAAATGGGTTAAGTAATAAAACCGTTTTAAGATAGGGGCCAACAGGGGTAAAATTTGTCCAAAATGTATTTTAATGTTGAAAACCTCTTATTTCATATTTGAAAACTAGTTTGTTATTGGAATAATATAATTTTTGTAATCACATTTGACACACTTTGGAGATCTTGGAAAAGAGTGTTTTTGGTCTACTAGACCCTTACTAAGGGGGTGCTTGGTTCAAGTTGAGGAATGGTAAAAGGAAAGGCAATGATAATACTAAAGAATGCAATGGACATTATCTTTGTCATTGATGTTGCTTGGTTCCCTTCATGAAATTATTCTATATATTTTTACTTAAATTAAGTAAATATAAATAATTAGTCGTAGTTATTAAAGTATTAATTTTTTTTATGTTATTATATATTATATATGATTTAATTATAAATAACTTGAAATGTAGTTGATGTACATATATAAATAAATTGATAATTAAAATTCAAATGTATATATTTTCTTAGATATAATATATAAGTCTATATTATAAAATCATAAATAAATACAAGTATAACTGAAATCTTTATTTCTATGTAATCTTATATTACTGTGGCAACATGGATAAGTTATACGTAAACCACTTATCAATTAATAACTATTTGTATATAATTTATAAATAAAATATAAAATAATATATATATATATATATATATATATTATAACTATGTGTGTATATAAATATTAGAAATTTAGAATGTGGAGAAGTTTTAGAGGCATGGATCGTGGGGGGAAAATGGATGTGGAGTAATGAAGTATTGCCCATTATTAGGTAATGATTGATTGCATTATATAAAACCAGCCACCACTTTTAATTATCTTTACCATTCCATGTACCTCATACCCCTCAACCAAGCACCCCCCAAGTATTACCTAGTTCTAACAAGAACCAGTTTTGAGTCATATACCCCTATTTTGCCACCTCTAATGGATTGTTGTGGTATTTTGCATTTGTGCATAGGTTATTGTTGACTCCCGAGATCAGGAGCAAGAGATTTTGCTTTTGAGAAAACATCTTGCTGACTATTCAATCAAGGTAGGGGTGTGTGATGGCACTTTAGTAGCTCATATGATTGCTTTTGCTTTGTTTTTCATGTGGTATTATAGCTTGCAATGGTTGACAGGAAGCTCAAATACACAATGAAAAGTTTGCTCTGGAGAAACGAATTGCTTATATGCGTTTGGTCAGCTACAAATTTGTTACTCCTATCTCACTTATGATATATTCTTTCTTGACCATATGGTAAAAGTTATGATGCTTGTTATAGGCTTTCGATCAGCAGCAGCAGGATGTTGTTGATGCGGCATCTAAAGCCCTCTCTTACAGACAAGAGATTATTGAAGAAAATATACGTTTAACATATGCATTACAGGTATTATCTCTGTAAATTATTTGTTGGATTTCAGTAACTGAGCATGTATTTAGATATTGAATTATGTTGTTTTCAGGATGCACAAGAAGAAAGATCAACATTTATATCGGCTTTAATGCCTCTTCTTTCCGAATATTCTCTTGAGCCACCAGTTGTTGATGCCCAGTCCATCGTTAGTAATGTCAAGGTTTCCATCAATTAGCCCATGTTTTATTTTTGGTTTAGTTTTGGTGAACTTCTAGCAATTATTCTTTGTTTTTTTGAATACTCCCCTGCATGATGTATACAATTCTGTATTTATAGGTTCTTTTTAGACATTTACAAGAGAAACTCATTGGTATCGAGGTATGCAGTGGTTGTGTGTCTAATGATTTTACTTGCAAATTTAACCTGATATGAATTTTGATTTGACTTTTCTGGGTTCGTTAGACAAAGCTAAAAGAGTCTCAATATCAGCTAGCAGCCTGGCGCTCTGATGGGAACCCCTCAAGTTATGCACAATCTCCATTGTATACCTTTGGGGTAGGGTAATCATATCAAACTGCTCATGGTTTCACTGTCATATATACCAATGCTTAGTAATTTTTAAAAATTTTCCATTTTTATAGAACAAAAACGGGCTTGAATTGGTCCCGCAACAAGCATACTCTGATGGACAAGTACCAATCTCATCAGACCATCTGACTCCAAGAGGCTGGGATGTACCAGGCCATTCAGGTGGTGGTGCGGAGAATTTAGAACCTGATTCTGGGATGTATTCACCTCTCTTAAACAGGTTAGAACCACTACCTATGAAATCGTGACTGTTCGCTCAATTAAATATCATTTTATAACCAACTAATTCCGTTTGGTATGCAATCTTTGAATTTACTTTTCTGCAGAAACGATCATCCTCAAGGCACAAATACACACATTGGCAGTGACCAGGGTAATTCATATCCTACAAGTAAAAATGAGGAACCTACCAGCAAACAGGTTACATTTAGTGATCCTGTTAGCAATAATGAGGATGACTTAGATGCAGAAGGAAACCGTAATGAGGGAAATGATGGAGAACAGTTTGCCAATTGGAATTCTAAGAACTCGCCTTATACAACCACACTTGAAGATCCCAACTCTTATTCTCCATATTTAACGCCAGTTCTTGAAGAACCCGGTTCTTCCTATTCTGAAGGTATTAGTTAGATGTGTCAAAAAGGTGGGTTGGGTTGTGGTTCAATACAGATTTGGGTCATTCACGGTTGGTTATTCTTTTGGTACGTGTGGAAACAAGCTGAGCTGTCTGACCTGAAATGCATTTTGCCCAAGCTATTTAATTTATTTTCAAATAACTAGTGCACCATTTGTAATTACAATGATTAATAGTTATATAATTTTTGGATAATATGGTTTAGGAAGTATTTTTATGCATTTGAAATACACTTAGGGTGGCATTCTACTCGTTAAAGAAAAAATCATAACCCTAATCAACCCATTCATTAGTGATCGTGTCGTATTGCCACCTCCTGCAACATAAGTGTGTACAGTGGGTTTTTTATTTATTTACTTCATATTTTATTTTAGCATGAGTTGTTCAACTTTTGAGTGTAGTGTTGTAATGTTCAGCTGCAGATGATGACCCATTACCTGCAGTGGAGTCGCTGCAAATTTCAGGTGAAGCTTTCCCAGGTCGAGAACTTCAAGCTAGTGGATACTCTCTCAATGGAACTACAAGTTGTAATTTTGAGGTGCTGCTTATGTCATCATCTTAAGCTTTTCTGTTTCAAACTTTCAATTTTTGATCATATGTTTTAAAACAGCTCAAATGCATGCCTTTAAGCTTCTTTCATTGATCCTCTTTTAGTATTATTAAATTTGTTATAAATATAATTGGCAGTGGGTACGGCATATGGAAGATGGGTCTGTTAACTATATAGAAGGTATTGATCCTTTTGCTTTTACGTCTTCATGGTTTTAGTTTTTTTATATATTTTGATGTGAGAAATTGCTGACCAGGTGCAAAGCAACCAAATTATCTTGTTAATGCCGATGATGTTGATACATACCTTGCCATTGAAGTTCAGCCCATGGATAACAGAAAACGAAAGGTATATATATATATATTTATATATATATACATATATACTAGCATGTACCCGCGCAATGTGGTGGGGCCGACCACAACAATGGATGGTCCTGACTTGTTTCACTTCGTTTATCATTTTATCTTAAAAATTGAAGTTATGAATGGTTCTGTGAAATGATTTTCAAGGTTGATGTATTTATAGTTGGATGAAATTACTGTTTGTGATTAAAAATAATGTGTGTGATTAATGTTTGAGATGAAAAGTTATTAATTATTTGAAAGATGTGTGGTTGTGATGGATTAAGGAATGTATATTATATTAGTTTCAAAAACTTTTGGAGTGTAGTGATTTAAATGTATTATTGAGCATAGATATATATTACCTGACAGTTAAATATTGCTTTTTATTTACTTGATATTTGATACGGAAATGTTGGTGCCATGTTCATATTCACATTATTCATACAAAATTGGCAAATAAGGGTTATTTATGATACTCTATAATATAATGATGGTGTTTGACTTGCATATTCAGGGTCAACTTGTAACGGTTTTTGCCAATGAGCACAGGAAAATTGTGTGTGGTAAGCTTTCTGGTTATTTTCTTCTGACCTCCAAATGTTGGTCTATCCTGCTGTATGATCTGTTTTAATGGAGAATGAAATCTTTTGAACTTGGTTTTACGATTCTAGTTTTATTTGTTGAAGGGCTATATTCCATGACCATAAGGTCTAAGATGGCAATTGCGTATATATCAACCCTGAATTTACTGTATTTGATTTTGGTTTCATCGTCATGTGCTGTAATTTTCTCCTATAAGCTGTTGTAATAGACTACCAGATTTTCATTGTTTTTTACAGATCCTGAAATGCATGACCATATCAGAAAAGCTCTTCAGGCTGGTTATGCTGAACATAGATTGTCCTTGTGGGTAATGACTCTTTAAATGTATCATTATATTGTCAGTACTGTTTAAAGCAGGTCGATATCTACCACAAACCCTTTTTCTCCAACAACTCCTAGCTTTCTATATTTGATTGCAAAAGCTATATGAGTACAATAATATTTTTATACTCATAAAGCAATTTAGGAGGTTCTATACATTAAATACACTTTGGGCGACATCTATCCCGTTTGTTAGATTTGACCCGTTTCCTTTTAAGCTAGCATTACCAGTTTTACCTAGTTGACCTGCTGGAAATAAATCTTAACCAATCAGCTCTTTCATGTAAATTGGTCAAGATTACCCCTGTAGTAGTAGCTCTAGTTTTGTTTTAGTTTTAGTTTTCTTCTAATATTGGTTGGCTAGTATGCCTAGCATGCCTAGCATCCACCTTTTGGACTTTAGATTATACATTAACAAAATGTTCTTGAAGTTATTCTGCAAATAGTCTGAGTTATTTTTCTTTGTTAATGTACAGACTGGATACCTTGATATATGGGAGCCAGTTACATTAGTGGTCAAGAAGGATGGGATTAACATAAAGGGTACTGACACTCCAGTCAACGAGAAGTTTTCCGCCACCACAACCGTATGGTTTCTTTTCCGCTACATGTATCTTAATTTTCTTGTGTGAAATGGGAGTGTGTTGTAGTTTTGAGCTAACACATCTCTGTTGGATGGCTGTTTTTAGCTAATTAGATCCATGTTTTTTTTGGTCAGTTGTCAAGCTGATAATGGTTTTGAATTTCTCCTTGGTTGTAGGAAATACAGTTGCTTTTGTATGTTGATGTTTTCAATCTAATTCTAGAATTTTTTTTACATTTTCAGGTATTTGTTCCATGTGGAAATCCAGTGGAGTTTTCTATTATTGGCTTGGGAAATGTTGAGCGGCGGCTTCGAGTGGAGCAGGAGTCAGCTGCTATCAGGTAGTATAAGAGATGATTTCTTTGGATTTTTCTCTGCTTCTAACAAGTGCTAATAGGGCACAAGATAGAAATTCCCATTTATTATCATTATTTTCATTCTGAAGAGTGTAGAGCATATAGGTGGCAAAATCGGGTGGTTGGGTAATGGGTCAAAATGGGTAGGTTTTAGAGCAGGTCCAAAACACGTTGGACCGTGCTGCGTTGACACACCAACATTTATTTTTTTTGAACGGAGACACCAACATTTTATTTTCCATTTTATATAAAACAGGACTTTTTAACCATATGACTAGTTTCTTTTTATAATATATGTTGAATTACTCATTTGGCCCCTTTTTAAATGAATATAACTTAGACCAAGTTTCTCGTAAATAAGTTGAAGTTGCATTTCTTCTAACAAGTATGTGTTATTATTATTAGATGCTTATGGACATATATTGATTGCAAGTATTCTACTTATATGCCAAGGATAACCATAACTGATGGTTATCCTTGGCATATAAGTAGAATACTTGCAATCAATTGTGTCAAAGGAAAATTTATGTGTTTCCCTTATTTTTGCAGTTTAAGGGATATAATTGTTCTCACCATGAGATACTTTATCAGACGGGTATGTCTTTATTTCAAATTTTAGTTTTCTGATTATTCAAATGATATAAAGAACCTTTCCTCATTATTGGTATGTCCCAGTGGCTATTTTGAATTTGGAAGAAGAAATTAAAACTAAAAAAAAAAAAGAAAAAAAAAAAGAGATAACTAGGGATCTGATAACCAATGCGGCAATGCCCATAACTATTTTTTTGGGGGTAAAAGGATCACCCTGGTTATCATATATATAATACTGCTCAAAAAAAGTTCAGGCAATCTAGCTGAATGCTAGATTGACTTATACAGACACATGCATATAATGCAACAGCCAAAAACTAACATTCTAGTTCATTCAAGCTACTCAAAACTTCTAATTCCAACTAGACTCGCTAGACAACTTTTACTAGACGTCAATACATCAATACAACTAGTAAGAAAGTAAAACATAACATCAAGGAACAGGAAGATCCCACGCTATGAGCAACTTCATCATTCGTGTGCTTTTCTTGCAACGAAGAGTTAACATTTTCAAACGCACAGTAGACACAATAACATCAGAAAGCTGCTTAGGAGTTCGCTTCTTCTTTGTAAATAGTCTAACATTCCTCTCTTGCCAAACATAATACACGGCCGCTGCAAAAACCATTTTCCTAACAATATTCTGAAAAGAGCGACTTCGAGCAATAGCCAGCATGCCATCAAATATAATGTCCCAATCCGAAGATACAACTTGAAATTCAGCTTTACTTCTAACAGTTTCCCATACCTGCGAACAATAGAAACATCCAAAAAACAAGTGTTTATGTGAGTCAACTGAGCATGGCAGAATGGGCAACTTAAATCCATAGCTGTCATCGCTCCATTAGTGTTCCATTGAGCCATACTGTCTTGAGTTTTTAATTTCCCTTTAACAGCGAGACATAGCATGAAAGAATGCTTAGGAATCGATTGAGGAAACCAAACCAAATTACACCAGTTCACCGTAACACCTCTAACCCTCAAATCATCCCATACACAGCCCACTGAAAAGTCTCGCAAGCTTTCATTCCTGTCCATCCATACTAAAGTATCTCGACAATTAGGATGCAATAAAGGAGGATCAAACACGGGCATTCGATTACTCCATGAATCTGGCCAATTCCACGCTCCATCCGTAATAACTTCTTTGACTTTTAGTATTAGCATGAAATCCAGCCCATGCAATCAATCTGGAAGACACATGGTCAGCGAGAGGACTATAGATGCACCAATTATCATGCCAAGCTAATGCCAACGATCCATCTCCAATCTTAGTCCATATATGTTTTCTTACTAACAGTCTCACTTGAGTATTCTATGCCAACTCCACGCCATATTGCCTCTTAATGGGATTTCCCAGAAACTCCTATTCCTCAACTTATAAACATGAACTCATTTAACCCGTAAAGACTCTTTAAGCTAACTTTAAACAAAGAACTCTTATCTTTTTTTCTTGTTGAATGATCGAGTTGTACTTTAAATATACATGGATAAAATATATGTAGATTGGAACAAGTTATGGAATCTCTTGCGCTCAATAATGTTGGCTTAAATTACACAGTAAAAACAAGGGCATCAGGAATTATGAGCCAAGTAGCTAATGTTTATGTTTGGAACTGTTCCAGGCTGTTGAGAAAAAGAAGGTGAAAAAGAAAGGCTTGTTCTTCTAATGAAATATTGCTTGAACTTGTGACGACATCAAGGAAGCCATCTTTGTTGCCTAAGAATTTTATGCTTCGTGGTAGCATCCATTTTGACTCTTGCTTTCTTAGATTATACCACTTTCTATATGTGGTTTTTCTTCTTTGCCAACAGTGTATTCATTTGGGGCGATGTAATTTGTATTTATTTTTTAATGGCACGGCATTGTAAAGAGGGGTTTTCAAGAAAGCATGTTGCAGTGTAAAGATTGAGTCGTGATCAAAGTGATATGAACAAATATTGACAAAAATCGACAAAATGTATATACGAAACGCCAGCTAAGTAGCCATGTTGCTGAATTTGTAAGACTAGTTTGGGACATCGAGTTCTTATTATAAGCATCGCATATTAAACTGAAATCACAATGCTGGAATTTATAACACTAAACCCATATACAAACCCAAAATTTCATCCAAGCGCCTAGCAGTTGACGGCTACCAAAACATCACCAAATTATGGCCCATGAAGTCATGAACCTCTTGTATATCTTTGTATGTATGACTCTTAGCACAAGATTTTTGACCACTTAATGTTCTTTTCTATGATATATAATGCTGTGTTTAGGTTTCGAACTAATCCCAAATGCTAATCAAGGCTGAAAGCCAAGTCCAGAACCATAATCAGGATCCGATCTGACTAGGAAACCGGAAACCTAATATCACAGTGTTAAAAGTACATATGGATAGTCGTGTACAAAAAAACCGAACCCGAAACCGAACCCGGTCAAACCCGGGTTTGACCAAAACAGGGTCGGGTTTTAGAAAACCCGGCGGGTTGGAACCGGGTAGGGTTTTCGGGTTTGGGGATCGGGTTGGATCGGGTCGGGTTCGGTTTTTGGTCAAAAAATCCGGTGAAAACCCGGAAAAAACCCGGTCAAACCCGGTCAAAACCCGGTCAAAGTTTGACCAAAAACCGGTTCCAAACCGGGTCGGGTTGGGTCAAACCCGGTTTTGGTCTCGTTGACCAAAACCCGGGTCGGGTTTCGGGTCGGGTTGGGTCAAAACCCGGTTTTGTACACGACTAATCATCATGACCAAACATTTAAACAACTCAAGTAAAAAAAAAAATTCTACATCTTTGGTGGTATTTGACATTTTTTATATTAAGTTTACATCAACCAATGATTGATAAAACGTGGTTAACATGTATATTAAGTTCAATGTGAAATGTATAATAAATTTGTATATACATAACTTGACTGTAAAGATAAAGGTATAACAAGATATTCATATGTTATAATAAAACTTGAATATACAATAAACAAATGATTATTTAAAAGATACATTTAGCTAGCCTTTATTTTTGTTGACATTGAAATATACTTCCATGCGAACCGCTTCTAAGCGGTATTGGTACCGAAAATACCGATATCGTACCGGTACCGAAACTAGTATTCGGTTCTCACTTTTGATGATAGCCGGTTCCGATACCAAGCGGTTCGGTACAGTACCGAAAACCATCCTTAACTTCGGTACGGTACCACAACTGTGCATTAGTGACTTGTACAGTCAACTATAAAACTTATACGTTGTGGTACATCCATCAAAAACAATGGTACGAATATCACCTCCCTTCAAGAAAAGACGATGACATGTTCTAGCTTAATATTGCTACCGAAGGAGATTCTTATAACAACGCATTCACTATTTATAACAAATTTGAAGTGGATTAAAAAAAATCGTTCAGACCAACCCGTTTCTACTCATGATTTAAAAATGACCCATTTATTAAATAAAAAAACGTATCTCTGACTCCTTTACTTGCAACTAACATTTATACGCTTACTTTCAAGCACCTAATCATGCATAATTCAAACAAGATTTGAACCAATGGATACACCTTCAAGATCAACAACTCCCTTAGATTTTGCTTATTTAATCATTCATTCATTCTTGATTAGATATTCCAGAAAAAGTTCAAACATTAGAGGTACATTAGTTCAATATCCTCTCTTCTTAAAACAAATTACATACATTTTTCTTTACCATGTTCAAGACTAATCCATCATCAAGAACACGTTAACTAATTCAAAACCCTAACTTCAGACAACAAAACAAAAATTACACCCACACCTCTGGAACTCGGGCAAACTCTACAAATCCGACATAATTTCTAAGAGGATACCTGGTAAATATGTCAGGCCATGCTCATTCTCAATTCTCATAAGCAAACAATCTTGGCTCAATTTTAGCATCATATCCTGTATGGCCCGTTACCAGATTGTGACTTATTGAACTGCTTTTTCATCATCATTGAAGGTCCTTTAATTGACTTCTGTTTTTCTGCATGCGATTTTAACCTTTTGTTTGCAATATTTTGAAACGGGTTCTTTCCATCAAATTCTGTCTGTGCCATCCTTACTTTCTTCCTCTTTCCTCGATCATAATCTTCGTCCCTATTGTTTTACAAAATAAGTTAAGAATTATGTACAAAGTTTTTGAAGATTAAAAGATGTAAACATCATGAGCTTGGGACACTCACCATTCATCACCTATGTAGCCAATGGTGAAATCACATGCTGTTTCTCTTCTATGAGATCGTGTTGAATCCTCCTCATCCCAACGAGGGACTGAAATTTAAAATATAAAAAAAACAATGACATGAAAACAGAATTACGTACAATGTATTCATACTAGTAAAAAAGAACAAAAACACTCCCCTCCCCTCCATTCCATGCAAATTGCAAAACTTTCCTATTTCCCATATTAAACTCCATACACCACAAGAAAAAATGCTACACTTTCTAATCTGGGTTTTCCCCAAAATATTTTTCTTTTTCCTTTTCTTAACATGATTCTTTCCTAAATCTATGTCTTCGTTCAATTACAAAAATCAAGAGACATTGGAGGCTTTCATTTTGGCCTGCATGTTCTCTTTAGTTTATCTTCATAAAGTATTCGATCATCAGGCTTGCCTAGGTCCTCAAGATTGTTGGGTTTGTAGTTCCTTAAAAGGTTGAAAAATAGCCAAACCATTTTCCTCAAACTAAGCTACTTTTATTTAGAGGAAATATGGACAAATACCACTCTGTACAACAGTATAAGCAGAATGCAGAAAGGGCAAAGAAGTAACATTACTCACCGACTCTGTCCTCCAAACCTCTGGTAAGCATATGAACCAAATCTTTTTGTTTTGAAGCTCCCCTGCAAACATCCAAATGATTTGATCCTTTAGGTTGCAATTTATCTCTTTGCAGGTCACCATTACAATCACTTGTTGCAAGCACAGCACCGTCTTTGGTCACCCTATCTTTGAATCCATTTTCCAAGGGACGTTTAACTGCCTCCGGTGCTTCAATTTTGACAGAAGGACCTTCGAGAACCGAGTTCTCTTTAAATCCATTTTCAACAGGAAGTTTGACCAGCTCCAGTGCTTTAACCTTGACAGATGTAGACGGACCTTCATTGACCAAGTCCTCTTGAGAAACATTTTTCAACTGTTTGCTTCGCTTATGTTTCTTTTTCTTCCTCTGGTTTAATGATGTCCCCATTAAAACATTTGAGCTGAATTTCATACTCATTACCTTGCACTTCAGGAAGTTCTTTGCTTTTTTATGGGTTTTCCTGCCAGGAGCTTTCTTCTCCATAAAACTTTCCATTTTTGGCAAACCTGATGGCTCCGGCAATGTAGTAGCAGCCACCTTGATTTGACCATCGCTACCACTATTGCCCCTAGATGACTCACTCACACCAACTTCCTGAAAATTTTCACAAATTAACGATTAAATAAGCATACTTCATAAAGTTAGAGGTAGCAACATTCAATTATAAATGGATCAAACTGGGGTATGTTTTTTTTCTATTTTTTAAACAATCAAACTAATAACTGAGAAGCTACATCTACAGCAAGATTTGGACCCACACCCAAGAGAATGTAAGAAACTACTGACACTGCTAGCCCAAAGAGGTAAAATCAAAACTAAAGATAAAGGTTAAAGAACACAAGGCATGTTTTCTTTGCATAAACCTATTGAATTATTTATTCAAATACTAAGACTAAAATTATGTAACTTTGTAATCATAAAAAAATAAAATTTGAACAGCGTTTCTAATCAATATGTGACCATTTTCAAACAATACCCAGAGTACCCATTGCCCAACCCAACCTGCACAAACTGCCCATTTATCCTTCTTAACATGAAGTCAATCAAAAAAATGGAATTCCATAATCATAAAAAAAAAAATGGATAAACGGTTTCAGGTCAATCCAATTAACCAATTTGGATCAATATTCAGATAACACATTATCCAACCCAACTTGCAAGACCTACCCATTTATCCACCTCAACATGATGTTCTATACAAAATAATGGAAATTTGTAATCATATCACAATATTTTTTGGATTAAAGGTTACTGCATTTCTGGTCAATCCAACCAACCCATTTCGATCTATACCCAAATAACCCATTGCCAACCCAGCCTGCACAACATACCCATTTATCCGCCTCTACTAATAACTCGCTAGCCCAAATGGGTAAAATTGAAAAGGCTAAAAAACGTCAACTAACACAAAAGTCTCCCATAGTATGTTTTCAAACAGATAAATTATTGCTGAAATAATAAGATGCTGTAACCATATGACAAACTTTTCAGACAATGTTTTTGGTCAACCCAACCCGACCCTTGATGACCACGACACAAATAACCCGTTACCCAACCCAAGCTACACGACCTACCCATTTATCTACCTCTATATGAAGTTCAGACCAACAATCAAAAACTTTACCATAGCATGGTTCTCCATTTTATTTGCAGTATCCACAGAAGTACCAAGTGGCTTGCAGCAACCGACTGTTGTAGCATTTTGGATGCTAGAATGTTCACTTTTGCACTTCGTGGTAATTTCTGAATTGGGCACAAAAATGCTATTTGAAACTGGACCTTCTGTCTTTTGGGTCTGTTCTAGTGCACCATTACTGATTTCATCGGTCATGCTACCAGACATATAAGACGACTTTTGACTGATTGATACTCTGTTACTTAAACTGGTGTTCGTATGGGTCTGATCTGGTGCACCGTTACTGAAACCATTTTTCACGGTACCAACAATAACTGAAGACTTGTGGCCATTTAGTGAACCGTTGCTTAAATTGGTGTTTGAATGTGTCTGTTCATGTGCACCATCAAGGGGCCCATTTCCCACGGTATCAACTGTAACAGGAGTCTTGTGACTGTTTAATGATCCGTTGCTTAAACTGGTGTTAGTTTGGGGCTCTTTTGGTGCAACGGAACTGATTCTACTTCTTTCAATTCCAACAGTAGCCAAAGACTTTGGATCATTTAATGATCCATTGATTAAGTTGGTCTTCGTTTGAGTCTCTTTTGGTGCAACAGGAATCAACCTGCTGCTTTCAATAGCAACAGTAGCTACAGATTTCTGAACATTTAATGAGCCATTACTTAGCCCAGTTTTCGTTTGGGTCTCTTTTGGTGTACTGGATCCATTGAGTGTACCATTCATCACAACTTTATCATTTTGATGAGCGACATCTGAAGTCTTCTTCAGTGGAGCACTTTTTCTATCTCGAAAATAGAATAGCATGTAGGCTTTCTGCTCAAAAACCTTCTTCTCACTCACTTGATAGACCTGTTCAAATGAGAAATAACAGAATATAATTATGGTATGCACTTCTCCTACTCCTATATGAAGCAAGTTAAGTATGCATCCTACCCGATTGTCATCAAGTGAGTACCACATGCCACTAGATGTCCGAACAAAGCAGTAATAATGACCAGAATGTGTGCTCCAACCAGCATGAACTAGAACGCCATAAAGAGTGTACTTCAAATCCCCATCCTGCAATATTTCGTAGATGAACCTCAATAAATAACAAGAAAAGAGAGGGTATAGAGTAGAAGAGGTCATTTTGACCCATTTACTTACGAATGGGTTGATCTGGGTTATCTCACCTCTAATAGGTCAAACAAGTAGAGAATAGTTGCTTAAAAGCAAATGGAATACTGGCCATATGTGTTTTTAATGCAAAAATCGCAAAAAGTGTGATGTAACCACCAACCAAAATCATTTTATTCAAAAAAATAAAATAATCAATCGAAATAAGATAGTTTTGCAATCTTATTTGAGAACAATAACTATCTATAGAAGCTTGGAACTTTTGGACAGGATTGTGGCGCCTCAATCCAAGCCCACTTTTTTACAATCCGTAAAAAAGTTATAGTTTTGACTCGAACCCAATTTTGATCCACTGTGCCAGCCATGCTCATTTGTGCCACCTCTAATATGCAAGAATCGCACAAACTTTCAAAATGTAAAAGACATTCTTTCACATAATACAACTAACTCGTGTAGGATTTGAGTGACTGGTGCAGAAATTAAATAATAGGACTTACATTTGGCCCAGTGACAAAAGGTTTCAAGTCCAATGTAGAACCAAACAAGACTTTCTTGTCAATCTTTTGCCCTGACATATGGGAACCAAAGCGTTTCAGGTGGACCGTAAGGACATTGGGGGCCTTGTGAATTGTAAGCTGTTTGAGAGCCTTGACCTTTTGCTTGCACTGCTGGCACTGGTATTGCTTAGCCCCTCCATCCAACTGTTCTTTGGCAGTGAAATTCACAAAGGCCTTGTACAAATTGTCTGCTTTCAGGATTTCCAAACTTAAATCCAAGAACGGATCAAACTTGTTAGAGCAGTAGTTGCACTGCATGCATTTCACCTGGAAATTGCCATTATATTTAAACATGAGCAAATCGCCGAACATTTACAGTCATTCAAAGTACGCTCATAAAGATCTTAACCAAACTTCTAGCAGTAGTTACACCTATCCCCTCGATTTCCACCTCTACCACTGACATAAAGAAATAGGAGTTACCTGACTACGGAGTCGGCCACCGAATATCTTATGAACCAAACTTCTATCATAAGCACTTTGTGATTCACTAGGCACTCCTGTAGGTAAGCAACACTTATGCATTGATTCCAACAAATTTACCATGTACTCGTGAGCATCCTCCTGCCTTGAACTTTTGAAAGTCCTAGATATACCTAATTATGTGGTTAAGGTGTTCAAATCTGAAATAAAATTCAATCCAACGAGCTTAATTGCATCCAAGTTCAAAATACTTCTGAAAAAAAATCAAAATATATAATCTTTAAACTTAATCAAGAATATGAACAACGTAAACTATAGGATACAACGCAGATTTGAAACTAGATCTTTAGGTGCCAATGATCTTCCTGATAATTGCAGTGCACGACTGACATGCTTCTGAATAGCACACAAAGCACAAAATCCAGCTTTCCGACCTTCATAAGTAGTTCAATACATGAAAAGATGCCGGCTAATAAGATTTTTGAAATCTCTGTTTAAATTGATTATCTCACAAAATATGCATGTTTCTGAGTTTATTTACAGAAAGAAAGTAAAGGTGAGATGCTTACAAGTAACTTGATGCTTTCCACTTTGTAAATATGCAGCTAAAGGCTCAGTATATGTTAAACATTGTAGCACCGAGTTAAGAAAGCAAGTATTCCCTAAATTTTCCAAACCAGCGCCCTGTAGATTGTCACATCATAAGTGGAGAAGACTGGGTAAATGATCCATGCATATTTCCAAGAAACATTTTTATTGACATAAGGTTGACTGTTGACATGGGTAAATGTGACCTACGAAAGAAATCATGGTAGCACCAAGTCACCAACAAAAATTAGACTAGAGGTGCCAACGTCCACCCATTCATAATTTACTTAATTGATAACCGTGGTGTCCAACTTTCAGCAGACTAAATTCACGGCGTCCAAGTTCACAGACACACAAACATGAATTAGGTAAAGCTCTACCTAGGAAAAATTTGTGCCACCCACTTGATATAGGATCACACCAAAAGAGTTACAAACATGAGACATCACACTCCTTGATGAAAGTACTCAACCCCTCTAACCAATTTGGCCATCCCCATTTGGGTTAAAAATTAGGGTTTGGAAACAAAAGCATAGCAGAATTTCTAGTCCACTGTAGCAACAAACCTGTTCTAAACTGATAGCAAACAAACACCAAAAGTCCAAAAAGTACGGTCTAGTTTTGGGTTCCTAAATTCTCAAAAGTTTATTTCTAGTTCGTGCACGGTCCGGTCTGGTTTTTGACTGTTGCGCAACCTTAATCAGATGGCCCAAAAAAATTAGTCACAAAAGAATGAAGTCAGGTGGAATTCTACTAACCAAATTCAATAATCCACGTAGAAACCCATCTGATACTTTTTTAGTCTGAGTAACCCATCATTATATCTTTCATCAAAATTATGTATGAAGTAAATAGTCTCTTCATGAGGTTTTCCCTATTCAGGTTACCCGGGGAAGGCGAGTCGTTTTTTGACAATTTGACTCAAATATACGCGGGTTAACCAGGGTATCCCATGGAAGTTTTCGAACATTTCCCTGGCCACCCCAAGATTAGCGGGATTCAAACCCAATACCAGTTGTAAGGATATCAGGATGTTCACCACTAGGCCACCTTGGAGGTGGTTATGTATCAAGTAAATACATCCAAGAAAAATCAAATGTGAATAATGAGTCTCCTTTGTAACAAAATAATTGTATTTCAAAATGTAATGGTAGTAATGCAACTTGTAACATTTCACAAGTATTAAGAGAAACTGTCCAGCAATATACTAGAAGAATAACAATATATCCACAAGGATTTAAGAGATAAGAACCATATACAGCTCACTATACGAATATGTAAAAGCTCAACAAGCATAACAAAGTCAATAATAAAACTGAATAATCAAAATTTATTTTTTTTAAAAAACATCATTAAGAAAATAATGATCCAAATGATTCAAGAACACTCGTGAACAAAACAAGAAACTTTTCTGAAGATCTAAAAGAGTTGTGCCGGATTAACAAAATGTACAGAAGAAAAGAGTAAATTGCATGATTGGTCCCTGTGGTTAAGTTATTTTCTCACCCTCCGTCCCTCATTGTGATTTTTTGCATGTATGATCCCTTGAACCACTCTTTGATTGCAAGAATGAAACCTCTATTTCAAAACCTTTTTCACATTGGGTCACTTGAACTGTTATTCATTGCATGAATGGTCCCTTCTGATAAGTCAATTTATGTGAAGAGAGGGACTATTCTTACAACGAAACAGTCGTTTCAGGGACCATACAGGAAAAATACTTAAAAATGGACTGAACGTGCAAAAAATGATAAATCACATGGACTAAATGCAATTTACTCATATATATATATATATATATATATATATCCCAGCTGTCAAATGAAAATATACATGGTATGAAGTGAACCTGATAACTAATTACTTGAAAAAAGTTCCGAAAGCCAATAAGTGCAAATCCAAAAAAGTTTCTAATGAGAGAAAAAGCATGTCTCATATTCTCAATAAAACCATGAAAATGGGATTAGTAATATGCTCACCTAGTCATTAAACAAATAAATGGCATTTAAAATTGGAGAGAGCTATGTAGTTTCAAGTTTGAGTTATTTACAATAAAAGATGTAAGCCGAAAGAATTTTCCAACTCTCTTGAAAAAGAAAGTAAAAAACATAGTAGTAAAAAAAATTGAGCAAAAGATGCTTCTTAATAACAAAGTGAGCTAAAAGCCAATAGAATACGCACATTAGTCAGATCCCCTGGTTGAGGTGACAACTATCAGTTTGGGCAGACTGGAATCACTGGATAACGGGTCAAATGTGTTAGGTTAAAAACAGCTCATGGTCTGAAAAAAAAAAGAGCCAAATGCATTCTTTTGGGTTCGTTTAGGTGGCATTCAGTTTGTTGCATGGAATGACTAGGCACACAAGAGAATTGGGATCATGTTTCTCCTCACACACATCCCTAGCACGGTTTAACTTTGAAGAATCCCTTATGTCATGGGTTTTCTCAAACCCATCACCATAGTAACAAACATCGTCTATCACTTTTAATCTTGTCCAAGCATTTCCAAAAGCAAACTCACCCGTACTAGATGAAGCAAAAATCAAAATGAGACGATATATAATGGCACTCCCTAAGTCCTATAAAACTTACAACACCTATTTTTCAGAAATGTCAAATTTTAAAAACATTTCTTCACTCAGAGATATCATCTAAAGTTATGCATTTCCGCTAGTCCGCTTCTGATCATTCAGAGATATCTAAAGTTATGCACTTCCGCTAGTTTGCTTCTTATCATTTGTAAAAAGTATGGGTGGGTGGGAACACCTTAATCCCATGTGCCACATTGGTACCCAGAGCGCACACCGCATAGCTCCCAGCCCGGTGACTCACCATCCTCACATGAATCACAGATATAGTTCCAACCATTGCCTTTGGCAAGTTTCGAACCCAGGTATATTTTGTCAACCCCCTACGTCTGTGGGTCCATGTGGTCACATGCTGGCGGTACCACTCCTTCTAAGAAGGATTGGTTCCGCTTCTTATCGTTACACACACTTAATTAAAATTACTTGCACAACTTACTTAACTTCACTAAATATTACTTCACACACCTACTTCAAACACCTATCCATGGTTGAGAAAGTTTAAACTTCACCAAAAGTACTAAAATGATCATCTTTACTATGTTTCAACCCAACACCGGTTATCTTCAAACAAACCAATATCCTAACCTCCACACTTTCTTACTAATTTTAACTACTTAACAATACTATAAACAATAAAATTAACCAAACACACAATAAAAATCAAAACCTTCTACCTAAAGAAACACTTACAATTCTTTTAAAAGTAATCCCAAAACTAAATTCAGGATCCACCCCATTTTCCATCTCAAAGGCATCTCTTTTCTTACCCGAAACCCCAACACAATCCGACCCAACAATTTTTTCATTCCCATTAACATTTTTCGATCCGGGTTTCGTCGGGTTAAGAGTTTCGAGCTGAAAACCATCATCACCTCCCCCCTTATTGAATCCATTAAAGGGTTTTCTTGCAGGGAGAAACTTAATCCTTCTAAATGGGGATTTATCCAAAGATTCTTGAGCTGGGTTTTCGAGATTCATAGAATTAGAAAGATTGGTATCAATCAAAGTGGTTAGAGATTCAGCCGCCATGATTTTATGAGTTGGGTCCTCAAGATTCATGGGTTTTCTTTGTGTATCTATAGGGTTTACATACATATATAGATACAGATATATGTATAGATATAAATAACTGGATTGATATGGGGTAGGATTGTAGGAAGAAAGGGAGGTGAGGGGGAAGAAAGAGGAAGAAAGTGTGAAGCAGAAACAGAGTTTATTAAACCCTACTTTGGGGTGGGTGTGTGTGTGTGAGTTCACACGTGTGAGTTAACACGGTTTCTAGGGATTGGTCGGTAAAAATTGGATTAAAAGGTGTTTAATTTAATTTAAACTGTAATAAAATGTTACTGAGAAATCTTTTATACATTAGCTTTGGTCTGGTACTCTGGTTGAGATCAACCAACTCTGAGTAAATTTTCAATTGAGTTCGAGTATCGAGCTATTTAACTAGAAAAACTCACGAGTAATGTCGATCTTGAATTATTCTACGAGTTTAGTAAAGATGGAATATGTTGAGTCCAGTTTTCAAATATAAGTCTATACTAATGAATTTAATTAATATTAGACTGGTGCCCGCACGATCCGGCAGTAATAATGGTGGCGGCGGCAACGGGTGGTGGCGGCGGCGGCGACTGGCGGTGCTGGCAGCGATGTTGTGATTATTGATGTAAATGTAATTAATGTAAAAGAGAGTAGTGTAGTTATTTTAAGAGTTGATGATAGATGTTTTAAATTATTTCATTAAGGGTATTTTAGGTATATTGGTTAATTATAAAATAAAAAAAATAAAAAAAACTTTTGAAATTGTGGGACATTTTAGATATTTTAAAAACAGAAAAATTAAAAAATTAGGGGTTGCTCTTTTAATAATGAGTACAAATATCTATTACCCCTTATAAGTTTACCCTCCTCTACCCTTTTTTCAACTAAAAGCTGATAAACCAAAAAGGTATCTCCCTTTA
>JAOXNX010000035.1:12076942-12087079 GCA_028566075.1 Solidago caesia
GTCATTTGTCTAAAATTAATATGACGACGGCGAACTAGAACACGGCCGGACAAGGCGCTCAGGTGACGGTTGTCACAAAATTTTCATAGGAAAACTTACGAACTGAGTCAACTCACAACAAACAATCACAGCGGAAAAGTAACTATATATTTTTGTGGGAATTTTTTGGACTTGTAAGACAAAAAGGACACCCAATCTGACTATATAAGAACAATAGTACATCGGCCAAACAACCCAACAATAAAACTAGACACAAGAACAAAGTGATAAAAGTAACCAGGATAACTTGACTTGTAAAGAAATTAACCACCAGAATCAAATAAAAGAAACACTACAAAACTACCACTATATTTGATAAAGGCAAAGCCACCACAAATACAGATAAAAGTAATGAATATTTTGGATCTCACCACAATAATCTATAAAGGCAAAGCCACCAAGATTACTGATAAATGGATCACTTCAAACCACCAAGATCAACGATCTATAAAGGTAAAGAAGATTTTCAAATGAATAGACTAACTCTATCAAACTTTCATTAATCAATCAAAAACTAAGTTCTTACAAATGATTGCAGCCTCTATTTACAGAGGAATACAAGAAATAAATGAATATTCTATTATAGACAGCTGGTACAAGGTTATTATAAAAAAAACCAATGAGAAAATAGGACAAAATTGTCATTGCAGAGTAGTGGTGGTCCTTCTCTCTGGTCCCCACTTGCCCACATTCCTCCCACGATCAGGTGCCACCATGTAAGACAAAACTTAGTACTTAGTCTTATCCTTATTGAGAATCATCTATTCGATTTGTCATAAAGGAAATCAAGACTACAAGCTTTTTATAGTTGTCCAAATCGAATAATCAGATTGGTGTTGTTTCAATGTATTATCTTAACTTACTTTGTTTTTTCTCTTTTATATTCCTAGCTACTCGATAGTTTTTTCATCGATGATTTTGTTGATGAAATAAAATAAAACACGCTTTAAATAAAAAAATAAACACGCTTAAATAACACGTAGAGAAGGAAGGGGCTACGTAAGCGGGTATTTATTTATCAATTTTATTAAAGAGTTCAAGTTGCAAAAAGGACCCACATAAAAAACCGAGGTGGATGAAGGAGAGAGCAGATTTAGATGGAGTTTTATTAATAGCCACTAATTTTGTCCCACAATTCTCAGCCACAAATTGAGTCTCACTCTCACCACACAAATCTCTCTTAAATAAAACACCTGCCTTCATTTCTTTCTATTTCTTTATTATATTCACACTCAGCACAATCCAATCCTTTCCTTTCCTTTCTTTTCTTTCATCCCACAGCCAGCCGCCTTCAATCAAACAAGCAAGCATTTGTTTAAACTTACCCTTTAATTCCTTTCAGTTCAGTCAGGTGAGTTTATATCTATCTGTTTATCTCTTTTGCTTATACTCCACAGAATAATATGGGTGGATTTTTTTTTTATATTTTGTACCTCTTATTATTATGTTTTATTAAAATATTTTTGACTAATATCAACTTCAATAGATAGAGAACGATTAATTTTTATTTTTAATTTTTAAAAGGGAAACAGAACGATTTATTATTATTATTATTATTTTTATTATTGTTATTTATTTATTTATTTATTTTTTGAGGTTTAAACTGGTGATTTTAGTTTAACAGCAGTGTTTATAATCTTAAAGCAACCGACTATTTTCAAATAAAGCTTTTTGAGTTAGTTTTTTCTTATATATTTACAAATTCATAATTAGTATCCTGTTTAGATCTTCAGGGTAGTTCAAAGGTTGAAAAAAAAAATACAAATTTCGCAACTTTTTTCAATTTGTTTGGGAATTAGAAATAACATGAAGGATGGTCATAGTGAATTTTTTTTTAAAAAGTGTTAACGACATAAATGGTCCCTGTGGTTTGTTAAAAAAACGTTAAAAAAACCACGCTTTGTCCTTGTGATTCAAAAACCTCACTGCTAGTTCCTTTATAAGAGGATAAGATTCATGTTTGGTCATTTTCTAAAGTCACTTGTTTTCAAGTTTGATCCTTGTAGTTTGATCCACAGGACCATCCTTGCGGTCCTTTAAAGGGGTGTAAAGGACTAAACATGAACATTATTCTCTTATAAAAGGCTGACAGTGAGGTTTTTGAAACTTAGTGACGAAACATGATTTTTTGGGTAAACCACAGGGACCATTTATGTCGTTAACTCTAAAAGAAAAGCCAAGAATATGAACATCAGTTTTACTTGAATTTTTAATGTCATTTACGTGGAACGATTTTCCAAGATTAATGAAAAGTTTGGGTTTATGATCAGTAAGTGAGTGAGTATCTTATTGTATGAAGTTGATTTATCTTTTTGATACTAATTTGTAGATACAATGGAGTGGTATTTCGATAACCAAGTTGAAGATCTTGTTGTTCCAAAAGATTATGAACAACAAGAAGAAGTGGTAACATCACCAGAAAGTTGGTCACAATGGGGGATGAATGCTTTTGGAGGAGCTTCATCTATTCCAAGAAAGAGTTCAAATTTCGATTCCAACGCAAACATGACCCGCGAAGAACTCGCCTTCAATGGAGGCAAAAACTTTTACATGTCAATTGACAATGAAAGATCAACATCCAACAATTCAAGCATGACCCAACAACTATACAACAACAATGGGGGTTCGCTTTTGTGGAATGATCAAGCAGATTTTCAACAGTTCACTCAAGAAGAAGCTAGGATCAATCATATGGATGACATTTTCTTGTACATGACCTCAACTTTTGGGATTAAGATTCTTGATTTAATGTTGTATTACATGTCTCCAATACTACTATTTCAAAACAAATATATATAATAAAAAAAGTCGAGTTTGAAAGAGACACAATGGATACAGTGCTCCATTTGTTTCTCGAGATTCATTGGTTTGGATGGTAAGAAACTAATCGGATAGTCTTGACTCTTTTGTCCGTTTTTACTGATATGAAATTTTATTCTAGTTTAGCTGGATGTAGCTTTAAGGTGATTATTGACACTTAAAGTTGCAATAACCAGTTTAAGAGTTAGACACAAGTAATTGTGATTTTATAATTATTCTGGTCCAAATAATCAGATTTGGAAAACAAGTATATGGGGTTAGTGTCAAGACACTGATTATCTAATTCTGATTTTTAATTCGTAACACTCACAAATGAAAAGCACATCCAAACATGTCATAGAGTATTTTGGATAAATGACCATTTTATTTGCTTCAAGAAAAATGCATTTTATCTTATTATTATGCTTTCTCATGATATACTTTCGTCTCTCTTTTGCAGTAATTCTTTGCTTGAAGAAGATCCAACTAGAGATTCAACTGAGCCCCAGGACAATACAATGAATGGGAACAATACTAACATGTTTGATAGTGATTTGCTTGACTCGCAAAATGTTGGAAGCCATGGGCTAAGCACTGGAAGCTCGAAATATCTCAAGACACATGCCTTCTCTCCATCAACAGACTGGGTTAATGAAGAACTTGCAACAACTTGTCAAATGCCTAAGGTGAGTTGAAAATTTATGTTCTTGCTTAGCTCTTTTTTGATCAAAGTGCTTAGTATGATAATACATTATGTGCTTGATAATCAAACATGATACGTACAGTGTATATCTACATATAGTTGAACTCATTAATTGCAAATAGAACATCATAGGGATTTTGTTATGAATTTTGTAGAACCATCACTATTCTATTCTAACCATAGTACATTCTCAAATTGCTCTACGTCCGAAGTTTAGGATTTAATTGTAATTTTATATGATGTCTAATCTATATCTTTGCTCTATGTGAGTGATATTTTTGATGTTGAATCTGATCCTTTTTTGTAGCATTGTATGAGCGATGAGAACTCCATGGAAGAATCAGTATTGAATGATCTTGAAAGGGTGACTGCACAGGTGAGACTTGTATGGGTGCTGTTGCAATTTAAAACATACTGTTAACTAGTGATGACCATGATTTAACATTTGTCTCACTGTGTTGAATCTATCAGTTCACGGACAAAACCCGAATCTGCTTCCGAGATGCTTTGTATCGCCTTGCAGAAAGCTCAAAACTACCAATAAACTCATTCCAGGATGGAGAAGCTATGATGACTTCTAATGATGATACAATGAGGTATGTATAGCATGCTGCTCCTAAATCATACTCTTTTACTTGCTAAATCCTTGGTTCCTAATCCCCACATTTACCATTCTGAAATTTTACCATCATAGTTATTATTTGGTTTGCAAAAGTAGTATTTTCTGGTGGTTTAGACAAAGATCAGCTCTTTTTTCCATCAACAAAAAATGTTTTATGCTTCTGTCATAAAAAAAAAATCGTTGCGGTGTCTTCATGTCTCAGTTTTGATTACTGTCAAGGACCATGACCATGTGTCAGATATAGATGTGGCAAAATGGGTGGATCTACGTGGAGGTTCCAAGTTTGAATCCTAGGAGCAAAGAAATATATCCCCTTGTGGCCATGGATGTTCACCCGCGACGACTCTGAGCTACCCACAAAGTGGCGGTCACCCTGGGATTAGTCGGCTCGCAAAACGGGTTGGATACTTTGGTTAACTAAAATAAATAAATAAATAAAATGGGTGGGTCCGGTCTTGTTGACATGAAACATATTTTGTATGAAGTTTTTATAAATTGGTATGTTAAATATTGAAAGGTTTATTTCACTAATAATAATCTTCTTTATTTGGTATAGAAGTAGGAGATTTTTTGCATTATAAGTACTAACATGCCTCATGTATCGCTGCGACTCAACAACCAAGAGGTTGTGGGGCTAATGTCCCAATTGGGTAATGGCGCTTATAGGAGTGTTTTTTTGTCGTTAAACAAACTGCCCTAATAAGACACTGTGGCCGACTTCTAACCAGTTTGCACTGTTCGACCTATCTGGTCAGTCTAGTTCTTTGCTAGTTATATGACATGTTTGACCCGTTATAAATAAAATATAACCTGAATCAGTCCTTTGATTAATAAGTGGGCAGAAATTGTCACCTCCTCTTTGAATGAACCCTGTGAATTAGTTGGACTAAAGTTCAGTACCAGTGTTCCTAACAGACGCATCTTTGTTTATGGCACTCAGGGTTGGAGAAATAGAAACAGAAGACTCAGAATCAAAGACAAACGTCATTGACAGAGCTGTTGCCAATCTCATGTTCAATAGATTCGATTATGAAGATGAAATCAACGATCAGGAACATCAGATAGATTACAGCAATGACGCAGAAGTCCAGATGGGGGGTATGCAGGAATTCCCATAATCAACTGCTCATTAAATCACTTACCTCCAGAGGTGTACACTCTTTTGTGATTTGGAGGTCGGCGGTTCGGATCGTGAAAACCATATCTTTTGCAGCTAGCCCGGGCCATGTCTGTAAGCCTCCGGTCCAATCCCGCTTTTTGGTGCATAGAGGTTAACCGGCTCCAAGTGGTGGTTTTATGTGTATATGTTGCAGTTAACTAACTAAATACAATATGGAGGGTGATGGAACTGGTTTGCACCATCTAATTATTTAGTGGTGTTTGTTTGGAACATTTTTGTGGTGAAAACATGAAGTCTGTATGTAATATATCTCGTCAACGGCTTTATACCTTAGCATTTTTTTATTTTTTATTTTATTTTTATATAAGCGTCTTGTTCTCTTTATTGTTACAATCTATGCTACTATATAAAGTATAAAAAAAAGACCCTCTTTTTTTTTCTTCTTATATTACAACTTTGAACTACTCAAAATATCTTTATTTTATTTATTATTTCAAAATCTTCAATTGATATACCTATAATACCCTTAATGAAATTAATTTACAACATCTACCCCTTAACTTCTAAAATAACTACACTACCCCATTTTACATCAATAGCCTACACTACTCGCCGTTGCCACCAATCGCCGCCACCACCACCAATCGCCGCCGCCACACATTGCCGTTACCATCGCCACCGTCACCACCATAACTGTCGCATCGCGCGGGTTTTCGTCTAGTAAAATGTTAATGTAGAGTACAATGAATGTTTCAGCAGTAAGCTAGCAGTTTGATGCATATGTGGTTTTCCTGAACAATGCGGGACTTTGGCAATTGGCATTGGTTGCATGATGTCTTGGAAGACTTAGAGGTATAAGAAACGAATAAAGAATGTGATATACTTGTTGTATTTATAGAATTAGATAATACCGGATTAAATTTTGAGTCATCTCTTTACTTTCGTTATAAAGAGTATTTCGATCATATGAATTTTTTTAGAGTACCGGGTTTTAAACAAAAAGATTATGTTAACTTTTTGTATACTAAAATTTTGAGGCCAAAACTATTGATAATATAGAGAATGAAACCTTGAAAGGTTAAAATCTATAAATAAAATAAAAAAAAGTGTAAATAAGGGTGTTGACATTGGGTGTTGTATGGGGCACCCATGCGGCAACACCAAAGGCAGGGTATGGACATGGTTTGGCCACCCATGGTTTGTGAACCCATGTTCAATACTCCACAAATGTTACCGTTGAACGGCTAGATTCCCCACCCCCCAACCCACTAACGACTTTTTTTTTCCACATAAATACCCTTTTAAGCAAATTTCACACGATATACTAAGTAACCGAATTTTAAACCATCCTTTTACAAGTACATTGACCAAAAGATATTATCAGGGTAATTGCTCTCTCTCTATGGTGATTCTTTCTTCTTGCCTCCTTCAAACTCGATCATCTCTTTTCTGATTATTTTCTAGTCGTGATGTTTGGTTCATCTGGTTTCATTCATCGTTGCTAGGGTAATAGTTAGTTTAGGGTTTTTGTGTTTTGTAGTTTTTCTTTCGCAAAAATCTGAATCGGTCTTGGTTTCTGGTTGGTTATCTTGGGTTTTGTTGGATGTCCATTGGGGCATCTTAGACATAACCTGGCATCCTAATCGATTATGGGTTTTAGTCGATTTTTGGTCTTTCATAGAGTTTGGGTTTTTTGTGCGTTGTTCGTGTTTTTTTTTTTGTTCTTGTTTTTGGTGTTTCGTTGTGTGCATGTCTGCATAGGGATGTGTTGATGAATCAGAGAGTTGGTACGTTTGATATTGATAGTGTTATTTATTCGTTTGCTCTTTAAGACGTATGGATAATACAAAGAAACTGGTTAGGATTTTAAAGAAGAATGGCTCGTTTGTTACGGGCGAAAGTGGGGATGGAGATACTGATAATTGTGATGGTAAGGGTAATACTGTTGGTGGTGATATAGACCGTAATGTGACAACCGTCTCGAGTCATGTACTAAATGTTTGTCCGAACGTTCGTCATTTGATCTTGAGTTGTGTTCTAATGGTCTAATGAGACTTGTTTTGTTATTAAATCGTGTTCAATGTACATTTTCTAGAGTGTTGGTTCATTTTAAACTCGAGTTGTATCTTATAATGTTTAACGTATAGACTTCTAGTAACTAACGGGATGCCATTGAATCGTTAACTTTTATTCAAGATTGGTCCTAAAAGTAACATTCCCACTAGCAACTTTAATTATTAAATAATTTGCATGAAATTAGTGTTTTACAAGTGGATAATTATGGTGCTTACACCTGTTTATGCATGCAAAACCTGATCAAAAGAGCTTGTACTGTGGAAATTATCTCATTTGTGTTCAAATTACCAAGCTAAATTCTCTCTAAAGTTCATTATGTTTGTGCACCGATTTTAAGATCAAGAACAAGTGTTTTTGTGATTATAAACTGTTGTAATTGTCACACCCCCAAAATATGGTTTGCAATGGGTGCGACTAACATTAGATCACAACATAATGAACAACACAAAAGTATGTCGTTTCGAAATACTTGAATAGAAAATGTCAAATTAAAAGTTGACATACAATACTAATAAAGAAACATTGTCATGATAAAACGATGGTTTTATTCATACAACATAACTTAAATGTAAATGGAGCATTCCTAAGTAATGTGTGAGCCTTTATTCTTCAAGTTGCATGCACTTGACATCGTTTTCAAATATCGATTTCTTAATCACCTACGATACACACTAAACAAAGTCAACAATAATGTTGGTGAATCACATAGTTTTAGAAAACAAGCTTATTCATGAACCACAAGGTACCATAAGTATCCATTGCCCAAATGCAATAATAAGCAGTCATTGTCTCATAACAATGCCGGGAAAGTAACAGAGAATTTGAAACATAAAAGTGAGCATATTCATAAAATATTTAAGTTTTATGATTTCAGATAAAGTCGTCTTCTTCTCGAGCTGTGAGAGTATGAAGTCCGGTCCGGTCCGGTCCGGTTTTCACGAATTTTTATTTGCTCAAACCGTAACCAGACCATATAACCCGGGTTTTTCAAAACTTAAACCACTGGACCATAATTCAACAAGTCAATCCGCCCAAACCAATCCAAATACCCCGGTTTGGTTCAGTTTGACCAGTTTAACGGTTCGATGAACACCACTAGTTCAAATGGCACTATTGATTTTGTCTAACCCTGCTAAGACTGCACATCATGGTATCAAGAATAGAATTAGTAAAAATCACATTATTAAGGTCACATACATTAATTTCATCAAATCTTTTATCCAAAAACACCATTCTTATATAAAAAAAAAAAGTTACAAAACAAATACGTTATTGATATCCTTCTATGCAAGATACACTTCATTATTAATAACGTAAATACATGTATCACCATATTGTTCCCTTTTAAAACACATCAATCAACCACGCCGCCATTAAAACCCTAACTACAAACACGACACAAACATATTAATCACCGTTCGAAACCTTTCTACGATTTAGAAAAACACACCTATCAAACTTGCCACAATCAAAACCCTATTGGCTCAATCAAAACTTGTCACTAATAAATTTAAGCAATATGGGCTTGAAAATAAACTAACTATACAATATATGTATGTCATTGAAGGACCAATAAAATCCCCTTCTTTTCGTCCATTTATTTCTGCATTAATAAAGGAAGGAAGGAAGCAAACAAAATCATGCCATCAGGACCTAAGAAACGAAAAGCTGCCAGAAAGAAACAAGTCAATGCCTCCTCCAACTCTTCATCAACAACTCACTCTCATCATGGTTTCTTCTTCTTCTTTCTCTCTATATATACATATAAAATGTAAATACATATATGTGTTCTTCCTTTTTTTTGAGCAATCTACGACACTGTATATTTTATATATATTGTTTTTACGATTATTTGTTTTGTGGGTATCAACTGTTTCTTAGTTATTTATAGGGTTAGTTGCATTTAAATGTACTATATTAAACTTGTTACGTTTTGTTATTGTGTGGCTTTCAATGTTTGTGATTGTATATAACCTCTTATAACTTGTAAATTGATGATTTGACACGGGTTTTGATGATGTGGTAACTTGTATTGTTGTGATGTCAGCAAAAATACTTTGTTACTAGTAACCGGATACATACAATAACAATGAACAAAAAGTTTGATACATGATTTTTGAGAGTTGGATATATACAATACCAAAACTAGAAAAGTTTGATAATCCTACGATTTGATGTAGTTGTGCTATTAATTTTAAGTGTATGATAAATTCATTTGAATCACATGATTAGACAAGGGTGGGTTTGTCTCTGATTTTATGCTTTATACACTTTTAAAGTGTTTCACAAGCATACTCCTATGGGCTGTTTGGATATGTGATTTCAATATAACTATAAGGACATGATTATTCACAATTTGCACTATCATTTTTTTTCTTTTTGAAAGACTAATATGCACGGACAATCACAACGTGTTTGTCCCAAATGGTACTAGAATCTACAAACTCTTGGTTGTTGGGTCACCTTGATACTGTCGGGCCAAAAACCATTTGGCTTGACAATATCAGTTAGTTAAAGTTAGGGGTGGTTAAAGATAGTTTTACATTTATTAGTTTTTATTTAAAAATTGTTATAATACATATCAAAATAATGTTTTTCGACCCTAAATTCTGAGATCGCTTCAACTTGCAATAGTTAGTTAGTCTATGCACACATTCAAACACATCCTTAGCATATATATATATATATATATATATAGGGGAAGGTTCATGTGAGAACCATTTGAATTGGAAGAACCATGAGAACCTTTAAGTTATAACTTGATAATTCATGTTCATA
>JAOXNX010000035.1:12087179-12097367 GCA_028566075.1 Solidago caesia
TACTGTAGACTCTTATGATCCGTATATAACGTACACTTAGTGCCATACAGATAGTGTCTCCACAATTTTAAAGCAAACACCACAGCAGCCAACTCAAGGTCATGAGTAGGATAATTCTTCTCATGTGGCTTTAACTGACGTGAAGCATAAGCAATCACCTTATCGCGCTGCATAAGGACACAACCTAAACCAGAAATAGAAGCATTACTGTACACCACCAAATCGTCAATACCATCTGGTAATGTAAGAACAGCTTCGCACAACTTCTTCCTTAACAATTGAAACGCTTTCTCTTGAGATTCAGTCCAAACAAACTTCACTCCTTTCTTGGTTAACTCTGTCACCGGCTTAGCAATACGGGAGAAATCCTGAATAAATCTCCTATAATAGCCCGCTAAACCAAGGAAACTCTTAATCTCCGTAGGAGACTTAGGTGTTTCCCACTTCATAACAGCTTCAATCTTAGCGAGATCGACCTTAATTCCATCTTTGGAGATAACATGCCCAAGGAATTGCACTTCCCTAAGCCAAAATTCGCACTTGGAGAATTTAGCGTACAACCGCTTCTCCCTAAGAACTTCCAAGACCATCCTCAAGTGCTTGCGGTGTTCGGTTTTAGATTTAGAGTAGATTAAGATGTTGTCGATGAAAACAATAACGAAATGATCAAGGAATGGACGACAAACTCGGTTCATCAAATCCATAAAGGCCGCTGGAGCATTCGTCAAACCAAAAGGCATGACCAAGAATTCGTAGTGTCCATACCTAGTTCGAAAAGCCGTTTTAGCCACATCCTCCTCTTTGACCTTCAATTGGTGATAACCCGATCTCAAGTCAATTTTGGAGAAATAGGACGCACCTTGCAATTGATCAAATAGGTCGTCGATTCGCGGAAGAGGATACCTATTCTTCACCGTTCGTTTGTTCAATTCACGGTATTCGATATACATTCTCATCGAGCCATCCTTCTTCTTAACAAAAAGGATAGGAGCATCCCCTGGGACCTCTTTTACCGTTTCCCTCATGCCATTTGCTAGTGATGTCCACATCCGATCAGCTTTCATATGCAAACCGTCTTGAATCTCCCTTGTGACCCTCGTGATAGTCATCGACCTAAACCTCTCTGCCGCTTCACCCGTTAGGTATTTCCAGAGGATTCTCGGCTTTTCAGCTTTCTCTACCCTGATTTCTCGTCTGCTCAAGCGTAAATCCAAGACCAAGAGTCTATGTTGTGAGTAGCAGTCCTCTCTAGGGAGAACCTTGCAGTCTTTGCAACCCTAAAGTATCCTTTGCGCACCAGGAAATAGTCGATCTGTGTGTTATGTCGTCCACTCTGGAAGGTAATTAACTGAGTATCTTTCTTCTTGAAAAAGGAGTTTGCGACGATCAAGTTGTGTGCAGTGGCGAACTCCAATAGCGTGCATCCATTGTCATTCCTCTCACCAAACCCGAAACCTCCGTGAGCACCCGAGTAGCCGTCTGCCTCCATTCCAATATGTTTGTTTAGGTCCCCTCCCTAAAACTAGTCGTTGGTCCCCTGGGCAACTCCTCACAAGCTCGTCTAGTGATTCCCAAAAACGCTTCTTCTCTACCGCTCCTAGGCCCGACTGGGGAGCATACGCGCAGATCACGTTTATGGTCTCCTCTTGTATAACCAATCTCACTAACATCAACCTATCACTATGCCTTACCACGTGCACCACAAAGTCTTTTAGTCGTCCCGCCATGATGATACCCACTCTGTTTCTCGCTGATGGTGCTCCCGAATACCAGAGCTTGTACCCATTTACCTCTCTAGTGCTATTCCCTTTCCACTTTGTTTCTTGAAAGCATGCAATGTCAATCCTACACCTAGCTAAGGCATCTCCTAGCTCTAAGAGCTTACCCGTAAGGGTACCTACATTCCAGCTACCGAATCTTAACTTAAAGGGTTTCGTCACTCTAATGTTAACCCACCTATGCCTGCCCGCCCGTAATGCTGAAGGACATGACCTCACGTAACCATGTGGATGAGACAACTTATAACTAGACCAACAATAAAATAAGCAATGATAATAATTATATTACAGTAAAAATAATATATGTATCTAAAATGGCGGGTTGGCTTGCCGACAAACAATAAAAGAGAATAATTGAAGGAAAAAGAAAGGGTTAGATTTGCAGCAAAAAGTAATAATAAAACTGATATATTAATGCTAAAAAATAATACTAATAATAATACTAATAAAAATGATAGTAATAATAATAATAGTAATAATAAAAACTGATATAATAACACTAAAACAGAAAACACTAATAGGGATGAGTATCAAAAACAATAACAATAATTAATAGGATATAGTAAGTTCGAATGATAGTAAAAAATACTCAGATTGTAAGCTATGGGCGGATACAATTTAGCAAATAGACAGAGCAAGTAAATTTAATTAAAAGTAAGAAAATAAGTATGGAAACATATTAACATGTATCAGTTGATTCTGGACTCATAGTCTCATATGCTACCAATTAACGCGAACCAAATAATTGGTTAGGCCCAGTAAAAATGGTAAAAAAAAATTTGGGTAAAAGGTTACCTCGGTGTATATATTATACCAAAAACAATATAACGTTTAGTACAAGTAATATGATAGTTTGTCACATTAATTCATAAGCATGACAAACCATGCATATGCAAACAAACTAAATTAGAAATACAAGTAAAGCAATCATTACACTAGCTAGCAAAAGAACATAAAAGTTGCAGTCCATAGTGCAATGAATGACTTCAACATCTTCAGTGTGTGTATAGCCCATGCACCACGACATTTGGTAGTTTCCAGCCCTCGAGAATTGTCTCAACATGAGACGTCTTCTTGAACTTCATTGTTGCAAGCTTTAACCGCAGATTATAAACAATAACATCTCGAACTTTGGCAGTTGATCTGACCTTGTTTGTGAATAAGTGAGCATTCCTTTCTTGCCAGACATAGTATGAGGTAGCAGCCACAAGTAGTCATCCAATCACACTCTTTGCAGTCAGCATTTTGCTATAGGCGTTCGAAAAGCAATGATGTCTTCCCATTTGGCTGTAACCTTAATATTCGGGTCTTTTGTATTTTTGGTTCTTATGTCTCATCTTTTATCATTTTTTGCTTCATACTGGGTTTAGCTATATTATTTTTTGGGTTTTGATGATGATAGCCTTTAGGACTGTCAGAATAAACTAATTGGGTGAATTAAAATTTGTACATTACTGTTAGAAAATTCAGGGGTTGTACATTTTTAAGTCTATAAAGTACCACTTTTTATGCATGCAATAAGTTATTAGTGATGGCTTTTAGAGAATCAGTGGAATACATGTGTCATAAGGGTGTAGCTTTATGAGGATATATTAGGAGGATTCGTCATTTTCATTTGGTATGACCATTTACTACCCTTTATGTTGACAAGAGATATCACTTAGTCTTTTAGTTTTAAGGAATTTGTTATTTAGTGATATGTATACCAATCCATCAATAGATGGAGTGGTACCGCTATCATGTGACCACATGGACTCACAGATAAAGGCTGTAGGTCATAAGTTCGAAACTTGCCAAAGGCAAGTGGAGAAACTATATCTTGTGATCCATGTGTAAGGATGGTGACTTATCGGGCATGAGTTCTATGCGGTATGCGCTCTGGGTACCAAGACGGTACATGATATCAGAGGGTTCCCACCCATTTTAACCTTTTTTATTTATTTAGTGATACGTACAAACACAAAATAATAGCAAGAAAACAAGACAAGAAGATTAAGCATACAAACCCAATGGATAGAAGTCGGCTGTTAAATAGATAAACAGGAATTAGAGCTCCTATAACTCCCTAAGATAAACTGGATTAGAGACCAGCTCCCAATGTCTTATACGACAATAATAATCAGAATGCTAAAAAACGGTGGCCTAAAGGCCTTATTTATCCAAGACTAAACCTAACCTTGGAGCACAAGTAATTACTAAATAAATATATTAAAAACGACAATCTCCACCCTCCTACTTCTGATTGCTTTTATCTTTCTTCTTCTTTCGTGAATATTGCTTTTATCTTTCTTCTTCTTTCGTGAATAAACTCGTCCCCAGTGCCTTCCATCTTTCGAGCTCTAGCCCAGGTCCATATCATTTAGTTTTTGCATCTTGCAAATCTAGAAGAAATTACTGTATTGTAATTATTATTGGTTATAGTTTTAATTTTAATATACACAAATGGATTTTAAAAGTAAATTTAGTTATATATGCTAACAGTGAGTTTCCAAATTAAGGATTTATTGTTTATCTGATGATCACTAAGATGGAAGACAACATAATTATTTGATGTATATGTTTCTGCAGCAAATTTGTTGGTCAAGCATGGATATCGAATTGATGTCCATTGGCTAAATGAAGGTGCAAATTACCATCCAAAATAGATTCAATTCTTGATATGAAAAATGTCCAAGCAAGAAACAAAAAACCAATTTCATGGACTGCCTTGCTGGAATCCTAAAACATTGTAACATACATTGTAAAGCAAATACTTAATAAAAACAGTACAAAGCAGAAAATCTTCTCAAGAGACAACTGGTTATGTGTAACTAAGGTTTGCAGTTCACTGACATTCGCCATTTCTTAAGCTTATTTACAATGTATTTTAATTACCGACTTTTGCTTACACTTTGCAAAAGTACGTATGCCTCTGTGCTATGGTATGATAGACCAATACCATGGCAAATAACTAGTCTTTCTGTCGATACATGTGTGTCATAACGTACAGGTAATGGAGGGACACCAATGGTGATATCTAGGGCAGCCTTGAGGACCCTTTGAAAGGGTGCTTTTTGCATACTCATACACGGATGCAAGTATCAAGCATCATGGTTGGTATAATTTGGGCAAATCCTATAATGAAAGATTTCCTTGCTTTTACGAGACACATATCTATGCATTTAAGATTTTGCTGATTAAGTAGAGAGTTTCTAATTTGATTAACACATTTCGTTTGAGGGAGTTGCTGGGATTAACGTGTGATATGGATATTACAAGAATTTGATGAACATACAGGATGCTGATAACCTCTGACGCTATAAGTAGCTTCAAATCTTCAAGTATGCTTGCCAACTTTTAGATTTTTGCAATACTTCACGAATAAATAGATAAACAACCGTAAATATTTGTAAATTGTTTGATACTTATGGAATTTAGTTTTCACTTATTGAAAATAATATATAAGCTAACCAAGGTAAAATCCCTTTACCAAAAAAATAGGCATATATAAATCTTTAATACTCTCTAGAAATGATGTATCTCTTTTTGATTTAATAGCACGATTTGATGTCATTACATAGGCACCTGACTTCCAGAGTAGCAACAAAACAGCCAACATGAAAGTATTCAGCTTGGCTTTGTCAAAACCCGATCACAGAAAGGGTAAATTTAGTACTGATCATCTTATTGTCATGCACATATTGAGAAATTTTATCAAATAAAATAGGTGGCAAGATAAAAGGGGTGGCAAGATTGGCTAATACATAAGTCGATTAACAACATGAAACGTCACTTAATACAAGGCGAGTTGGGCAAACACAAATCCATTTCGATAGAATTCTGTTTTTGTTTTGAAGATGAAGATGACGATGATGAAATTGAAGCTGGTGATGGGAAGATAGGGAAGAAGATATTGAGGACAAACAGACCAAGGGAAGAAGTAAAAGATGTTGCAATAATATATGATAAAATTATTTCGTGTATTCAGGTAGTCTAAAAATAGACAAAATACTTAACATTGATGATTTACGCTCCTGTAGATACACAGGCCTAAAGACCAGTGGCACGAAGACGATCCAAAATGTATGTACTTGGAGCGTTATATAAAAGAGCATGAGACCAAATGACAAAATGGATTTCATCATTTTTGTATATCGCAAGACCAATTGTATTGTTTGTACAACGACAATTTAAACCCTTTAAATGAATCCAAGACTCACCAAATGCCATAACATTTCAAAAAATATGACGGTACAAATTTACTTCTACCTACGTATATAGGAAATAAACGAATCCATTTCTAAACGGCTTACACCACCTTCAATCATCGATAACTTGATGTCATCACCAAACTTAGCGGCTTTCTTCCGCATCTCATCCCCTTCGCTCGATCCCATAAGTGCTCTTACAGCCTTTTCGACCGCTGTGGCTGTCACTAACTCATTTCTACGCTCCCAATCCTTCACCACCACACCAATTTTAAGAACTTCTGTAATCAAAACTGCATTTCTTGGCTGATCAGAGTGCATTGGCCATGTAGCCATTGGCACTCCCATAGATATACTCTCCATACACGAATTCCATCCACAATGACTCATAAACCCACCCGTTGCAGAATGGTCCAAAATCTCCAATTGTGGAGCCCATCCCCGCTCAATCAATCCCTTCCCTTTCACTCTCTCTTCAAACCCGCCTGGCAACTCAACCATCCTATCCTTTAACCCAATCACATCCCCTACATCTGCTGCCCGAACCACCCAAATAAATCTTTGCCCACTTCTCTCTAACCCGATAGCCAATTCCCTAATTTGGTCGTCAGTAAAAGTAGTGGTCGTCCCAAAAGAAACATAAATTACGGAATTTACAGGTTGCTTGTCAAGCCATTGCAAGCACTTGTGACGGTTTTCCAAAACCGTCACATCACATGATGTTGTGTGGACCGGATTAACGGGTCCAACAGCCCATATCTTCCTTTTCCCTGATAGCTCTTTTCTCTCTAGATACTCTAAGAATTCACCTTCAATAACTCTCGAGGAATCGAATAAATCTCCAACATCATCATTCATGTGAGGTTGTTGTAACTTTGCAAATAACCTAAACTCAGGGGAAACAATATCATCTTTAGAAGGAAGCTTGTTGGGCAAGTCCTCATCAACCTCAAACGGCCTCCCAGATTTTTCCCAGAAATCCCAAAACGTATAGAAAGCCGAAAGTGGACGAAAGTTGTAACACTCAGCGTTATCTATCGACTTAACGTCTTGAACAACATACGACATCAAAGCATCGTGGATAACTGCCACTCTTGTGGCTGTTTGTGAGAGAGAACGAATGAAATCAAAAACCGGGCTGCGAAGGTGTAAGGTGGATTCGAATGAGGATTGAAGGTGGGAAGGGAAATGGTTAGTGGGGTCTGGTGGTGGGGACGTAAACGGCGGCGTTTCGATTTGATGGAAGTGGATGTGGTCAGATGTGGCCACACCGTGGAGACGAGACCTGGCTTGCCGAAGGTTGGCTGTGGTGCAGATGAAGTGGACCGGGATGTTGTATGAAGATACGAGATTTGAAAGATGAAGCAGCTGGTTGAGATGACCATGTGCTATGAATGGCACCATCACCACCACTACTCTGGTTTGGTTGTCACTAGCCATGTTTGATTTTGCTTAATCTATGAATTGCTTATTCTGTGAAGTATTGTTTTAGTGCAACCACAAAATCAAATGAAATGAGACAGTGTTTTTTCTGTGGTAATAAAGTATTTCAAAAGCATGTGGCATTGAGAAGAGTGATGTTTTGTTTGGTATTTGCATTGTTGTCTGCAAAATCTTATTGGTTATTTGACTCTAGATGGTCAATAACGGTATACAAACGATATTTTATCATTTTATGCTAATTTTGTAATTAAAAAAAAAACTGTCACTAGATAAATACCTAGATATATATTTGGCGATAGCCATAGGAATTGGGTGACTTTTTCTCTTCAAATGATAAAGGTTTACCATCGAGAGGTTTAAATTGAGAATCTATTTTATAAATGACTTTCTAATGTGGACCTAATTAAAACAACATATGCTAGACTTCCTGACATTCGTGAATAATTTACACCTTAAAAAAATATATATAAAAATGAGATCACAATGAATACCTAACCATTTTCCTATTTGGGTGTTGATATCGTGATAATGAAGTTAATCTTTAAATAAATAAAAAAAATAATACCTAACCATTAATGTCTTTGTTACTTGATTTAACTTTAACATATATGATTGAATTAAATACGGATATAGTTGACATTTTACAATAGAAAAATTTTAAAGTTATAATTGTTTTAGATAATGAACTTTAAAATTGGTTTTCCATATTTAACCAACTAGACAACAAGTTGTATAAATTTCTAGAATAAAATGCATTTTTGGTCCCTATGATATCACATAATTTGCAAGATTGGTCCAAATATATACAAAGTGGTGATTTTGATACAATAAGTGAGCCTTATTTTGGTCCAAACTTAACATTCTGTTTATTTTTTTCCGTTAGTGAAACCATGTGCCAGACACGTGATGGGTAAATATGTCTTTTTACATATATACGGATCATTCTTGCAAACTAACTCAAACATTTTTTTTCTTTATTGTTAACTCTTTTAATAATAATTTTTTTAAATAAATTTATTAACTCAAACTCTTTTAATATATAGGGATCATTCTTGCAAACTAACTTTTTTAATTTATTAACTCAAACGCTTTATCTGTTTGATACACAATTGATGTTTAATAAATTTATACACTTGGTTCCACTTAATAAATCTATATTCATACATATCCATAAATCTATATCTATATCTATACATATCCAAAGAATAACATCACAGATATGAGGGGGATCTAAGGTAGCAGATGAAGGACTTGATGAGAATACCATTCACAACCAGCTTCCTTTCTCTAACTTCTTCTTCTTCTTTGATTCAACTCGCCCCGATTACAACAACCACATACCCAAACCCACCATCAGATCTATACAATAAGAGTTAATTACATGTCTTTTTCTTCTTCTTCTTTTAATTCAATGATCTTCTTCATCATTTACCATCCACATTAATAATATATTCATCTCATTCAACCAATATATCTAAACCAAAAAATTAAACACACAAACTCACAGAAAATATATATTAACTATGAATTAAAATCAAAAGAAATAAAAACCTCTTTAGCATCTTCGTATCTCAGATTTTCAGATAAAAATTTTAAGTTATAGTATGTAGATATATATTTATATATATATATACATATATATATGTGCGTGTATTGTGTGGGTATCTATACAGATCTACATATATATAGACGATATATATATACATACATATCATCATTAACTCCGACGGTAATGGTGGGTGGTGATAGCAATAACCGATGGTGGTGGGAGGTGGTAGCAACACGTAGTGGTGGTGGGTGTTGATATCGACAGATGGTGGTTGGTGGTGGTATTCGTAGTATCAACAGATAGTGGTGGTGGGTACTCGAAGAAGAAGTTTTTGAAGGTGAAAATGTTTTTATTTTGGTAGCAACACACAAATACATTGTTATATTTTTGTGTTCTTTCTTTCTTAATTTGATTCTTTAGGTTTGTAAATAAGTTTGTGTGATTGATTCTATAGGTTTAGATTTGATAATGAATGTGATTGAAATTTGGGAATGGAGGTGATGATGAAATAATTTTATTAGGTTTTTTCTTCTTTTTAGTTTAGGTTTTTAGAAGAAAGTTTTTTTCTTTCTTTTTCGATTTGAGAAATGATTTTAGGGTTGTGTTTCCAGGAAAAGAAAAAAAATCTAATGAGTTTTTTGTTGGTTTAGATTTGATGATGAATATGTTATGGGGATGATAATTAATTAATTAATTAATTTTTGTTTATGTTTGGTGTCATTAAATGATCCATATATATGAAAAAGGACATATTTACCCATCACGTGCCTGACACAAGGCCTCACTAATGGAGAAAAACAAACGGATGGTTAACTTCGGACCAAAATTGCCACAAAGGCTCACTTATTGTATCAAAATCGTCACTTTGTATAAGTTTGGACCATTCTTGCAAATGGTGTGATACCACAGGGACTAAAAATGCATTTCATTTAAATTCTATGATATAAGTTTATTATGACAAATTTAGTTTATTTTTCTCATTAAATGTTGATAGCACCCTCTTTTGTGACAATAGACTCATGTCTGCGCGATGCAACAGCGATGTTGGTAGCGACGCCGGTGTGGTGGTGGTGACGGCGACTGGTGATGGTGGCGGCGGTGGTGTGGTTGTTGACGTAAAAATAATTAATATAAAAGGGGATAGTATAGTTATTTTAAATCACATGTAACAATCACCATAAAAAATCATTGAATATCGATAATGAATAATTATTACCCCACCACATAGCGG
>JAOXNX010000035.1:12138429-12149736 GCA_028566075.1 Solidago caesia
GGGATATTTTGCACTTCTGTTAATTCATGATATTTTTCTACATGAAGTTAAACATGTTTCGTATACTTTTAAGAACAATCGATTTAACCTACGGGATGAAATTATATAAAGAATTTGTGTTGGTTGGAATGAACCCGGCACCCTACTAGCTCCACGACACGGTATAAACCTTCTTATGTGGTCAAGACAATACAATATTAGTAAATGACCAAACAGATCATCGATTGTTTACTTCATTTCCGTTAATTGCCGTTAATTGCTTGATTATGATTAGCTTGGTAGTGTTATTTTAGCGGTATCGTTGTCGGAATCTTTGATTCCGTGGTAGTGTTGCCGTCTTTCCATTTTTAAGCAATATGTTGCCGGAAAACGAATAAGTTGCATGTGATTACGTTGAACAAGTTAGGTTGTCCAACAAAAGGTCGCATGTGATTGCCTATGCCTTTCCAAAGCCAAAAAAAACCAAAATTATCCAGCATTATCCTATAATAAATAAATATCAATTATGCTTTTGTTGGACAACCAGGACATCTTTTACGTTTGTTACATTGTCCATTACATTCTTCATAAGTGTCGTTGCACCAAAGCTTATCAAGACAACAACAATATTTGTGTTTTCCACCAACCACCATTTCCCAACATGTCAATTTGCACCATGGACCATGGTGATTGTGAAATCCCATATGTAGAAATGTTGTCAATTTGATCCTTGCGACCTATATATAAATCACACAACGCGATTATTATTACTGCCACTTTCAAAAAGAGTTGTCATATTTATGGATGGGTCAGGTTGGTTGACTAGGAGCCATAAGATTCACTCATGAAAGAGTGAGTTGCAAAGAAAGTTGTGTTAAAAGAGTTGCAAAGAAAGTTGTGTTAAAAGAAATAAGATGATCAAACTTACACTCATGAAAACCAAGCAATACAATAAACCACAAAACCAAGACGATCAAATGTGATTTGATAAGCTTCACCATGGTCATGGCTGTTGAAGATGAAGAGGGTTTTGGTAATTAATACCTATTTATAGTGAATTGTTCAATCGAGTCTATGTTTTAAGTTTAATCCCAAGGGACTCATCTAAGCCTTTGGATCAATGGTCGATTGAAGCTTAGCATTTAAACACAACGACCTAGGAGATTAATCCCGCGCTTCGCAGCGGGAGTAAATTGTTAAAGATTTAAAGTTTTTATTTTATTTAGACCTAGAACAATAATAAATTCATGTGAATCATGCCAAATTTAAAACCTAAACAATAACTGTATTAAATGAAAAATATAACAATAATTATATTGATACTAGTAACAACATTTTCATAACAATGATTTAAGGTGTTACGAACATAACACATGGCAAATAATATAAAAAAAATGGCAATGATAATTTATCAATACAAATAACGACACTCGATAACAATGATATAACGTGTTATGAACATAACTTGTAGCAATAATAAAGATAACGTATGACAATAATAAAAACAACAACAAAATAAAACGAAAAATGAAATCGAAAAATAAAATAAAAAATATTACATAACATAGCAATAATAATAATAAAAAAATATGACAATGATATATTATTATGTGTAACAAACATAATATGCAACGATAATAAAAATAACATATGATAATAACAATAATAACAACAAAGTATAAAACGAAAAACAAAATTAGAAAAAGCAAGCTGCCATGCAGAAAGCTTATCCAGCTAGCTGGCTGTCTAGCAGCGTTTATCATTGTTTGAAACACTCACATTATATATATACTAAAAACCTATATGCTTTTATAAGTCTTTTAAGCATAAAAGATACAAGCTACTTAATGCACATACTAATTTTAACCAAATTTCGTTTTACCCCCTAAAATTTTTAATCTTTAACTTTTAGCCCATTATGCTTTTACCATTTGCTATGCCTTAAGTACAACATCAGTTACCTTTTACTCTTTACATATTACTTTGCATATTGTACAACTTCAAACTTATATGCTTTTACCAACTGCTATGCCTTAGGTACAACATCAGTTACCTTTTACTCTTTACATATTACTTTGCATATTGTACAACTTCAAAATCTTTACCAATTGCTATGCCTTAAGTACAACATCAGTTACCTTTTACTCTTTACATATTACTTTGCATATTGTATAACTTAAAAATCCTCGAAAATTCGGACAGCAAATAGTAGGTGTTATACAATGTATGTATCTTTGAACTGCTTTGCACTGTACAGTAGTCTACATTATGTAAACGCAAACTTTACTTTTTTGTACTAATGCATCTACAACTTCCCGAAGCAACGCACAAGGTAAGTATCTAGTAGTTTCACAAAGCGCATGTGCTACCAATGAACTATCAGTACAATTGTGTTTAAATTTATAACCGTTAAGGATATACTAATACAACTTCACTTCAATATTACAAAATAATAAATAATAAATATAATAATAATAATAAAATAGCTATATATACAAATATTTTTTGGACGACAATATATCATACTCCTAAACTAACACGAATGCTTAGAATGCAACCTAAGACTGATTAAGGCTATATAGATAGTTTATTAGTCATTAATATTAATATATTGTATTAGTACAAAGTTACTTTTTTATTTAAAATATGCCTAATTTATAACTTTTTTATTTTAAAATATGCCTAAATTTCCGGCCATATATCATTGACAGTGATCTATAGTTTAGCCGTGTTCTAATTAACGTCACATATTACTCAAGTATAATTGTCTAGAAAATTGATCATCCTTCACTACTCATTTGGTACTTATCATCAAACTAATTTATGTTCTACTTATTAAGAAAAGAACATGAACATCCTATTCCAAAGGTCATATACATATATTGGTAGCACATTGCTTAACGGGTTAACTACTCATTCTAGCCATTTTTCTTCTGTTAGGATGAGAGGAGTCCTTACCTATTTATTAAAAATTGGTATGGCCCCAACCAATGAGGACTTTCCGCATAGCCAAAACAATTTGAAACCAAATGTACGTTTATCAATTCATTACCAAATTGAAAGCGGTGGTCGGTATTGGAAGACAGATAGGTGAGAGAGAGTGACGAGAGAGGTGAGTGAGAGCGATGTGAGAGAGTGGAGTTCCCCAACCAACGTTCACTAGCCACCGATATACTCCCTCCTTGCCGCTTACCGATGCTTACGGATTCAAGGGTATGAGGATGCCGCCTGCCGATGATCGGTACTGATACCGCATGACTCCCTTCACCCTTAGATCGGTACCTTTTGGATATCAAGTAATAACTTGTACGTAAGCCAGTCACCCATATTAGTCTGACTTCTTTGTGTATATTTTTCTTAACAGCCAGAAATTAAAAGAAGTCTTTCCTTGTCTGTTTGATTAGTTAACTATTTAGGTTACTAACTACTTCTGGATTGTCAAGGTTATTAATTTTTCTATCCAGACTTTATTTCTCTCAGATAGCGTCTATCAGCAAGCTAAGTTAAAACTTTTCACACTCTTTCCTTCATGACTCTCTTTACATTGTCTTACATATATTACATATCAAATCTGAGATCCTTATTTTTAGAACGGCATTAATTATATTAATCAAAGGATCTACTAGCAAGGTACTAGAGACAAATCTGAGATCCTTATTCTCTTGGTTGCGACAGTCATTCCTTTTGCCTTCCACTCCGTTCTTTATCTTTCAGTATCAATTCATCTAGCCGTCTAATTATCGATGTTCCTTGAAACTGGAAGTCGACCCCAAATTGAAGCGTCACTATCGTTGATATATTTTAATAACACGGATGCTACAAGAAAACCAAGTCGCTTTTATAGAAATTAATGAGGCAGTTAAGAAAACAAACCTATAATACATCTTGTCATTGATTGAAAATGTGAATTACATTTGACATGTCAAAAAAAAGTCCAGTGAGATTTCCTAACTACTACTTAGTCTTGTCTCTAGTTCCATGAGAGACATTTTTGTTGTTTTTAAACCAAAGTCAACACCTTCCCCTCTCATATCCTACTTGCTCCTAACTTTATGTCACTTTAACGTGTAAGTTCATCTCTATTCTTTGGAGTTAATGATAGTTTGTTATCCAGTTTAATTTACTGCTTGAAGTCTGATATATGTGTTGTAGAAAACATGTAACTTAATGCCAACAGGTATGTCACTTTGCTCATGAGTCTCTTCGCTTTGGAGACACCATTGGCAAGGCTTCTTCCCTTAGCCTCTTCGGGTTTTTTGCTCGGTTAGGTGACGAGGCAACTGACAAAAGAATGGGGTCCAAAGGTGGATATTTGTATATATATATGTATGTATATGTGTATGTGTGTATAATAAAGTGATGAATGAAGCGAAGAGATGTTATTGTGATCATGTGTTAGTTCAGAAGTACCGATATGACAAGACTGGTAAAGAAGGTATTGTTGAGAGTGATTTAGTTAACTAGCCTAAAGTTTGTGTGAAAATTGGGTTTTAAAAGAATAATAAGTGTATCATCATTTGCATAATTGAAGATAATCCCTTTTATGAAATCATACGATGTGAAAAAAAAATCACACATGCATGCAATTCCATATATATATAATTTGGCTATAAGACTGGAAGTTACAACTTGTGGGTTGATGGGTCAGTTCACGTACACTAACCCAAAGACCATTTGTCAAAAACACAACAAACTGTAGATGATAGCTTGAAAAGCAATGATATATATAAATATATATATTTTAATAATATATTTTACATGGTTGGGGGTAAAAAGAAAATTGGTTATCAAACCAAAAAAATATGAATTTCATATTGTACCATGTTTTCACCCTATATAATGTATACCAAGCAATGTTAAAATAATACTCCGTATTATGAATACGTATAGTGTCGATCGATCAATCTTAATATCTACAAACAAACTAATTAACCAACAAACGAAACACTTAGCTTTATTAACAAAATGTTCAATTCGTATATTTCTTGGTTATGGTAGGTGGACACAAACCTTCATCTTTAAGACCATGATGGTGACGCCCGCCTGCATCCATATTAATCGAATAATATTATTGAGTATTGACACAAACAAATATATATCATGATGCTTGTGTAACAAGGTTACTAGGTTATATATATATATATATATATATATATATGTTTTTTTTTAAAATAAAACAAATATTAAAGTAAACAAATAAAACAATCATTTTCTATTAACTGAAAATCGTTGTACATTTTATGAATCGTTGTAAAAGCTAATATAGTAACAATTGTTACCAATTGTTTCAAGATTTAAATCTACGTGAAAACCATATGTATGTACCCACATATACAATGTGAATGTATATGTGTGTTTAGGTAATTAGTATTAGTATATAACTATATGGGGAAATGATCCGTAAAGAAAAAGGTTTCTTTTACCCCTGAAGTTTATTAAATATACATATTAAATCTCCGGTATGTGAGAAGTGCAGTACCCATGGTTGCGTAATGTTGCAGTACGGATGATATTCCTAACTATATATACATAAACACATACATAGAGATACATAATATACAAGCTAGTACCAGCATATATATGGCTATTTGTAGGGGTGTGCACGGTTCGGTTTGGGTCGGTTTTTGGCTAAAACCGAAAACCGAACCGAACCTTTCGGTTTCTGAAAACCAGAAACCGTTGGATTCGGTTTTGGCTCGGTTCGGTTTTTCGGTTTTCCGGTTCGGTTTCGGTTCGGTTTCGGTCTTAGTGTTTTTTTTTTTTTTTTTAACTTAGTTTATTAAATTAAACATTCAATTCTATGTAAAATGTGATGGGAAAATTAAATGGAGCAAATCAATCTCGTAAAAGGAAGAGGGTCTTCTGTTGCTCATCAAAGTGGTGGTGATGTTCATATGAGACATGTTGTCATAAAAAAAAAATCAAAACAAGGAATGGGAGGTGATGAAAAGAAAGCAACTACGGTTGATAGTAAAATGTTTTCAGTCCATGCAGTAAGCAGAAGACTTGAGCATGATGATAATCAAGTTGCCTTTCACACTGGTACAGTGGTACTCCTGGAAGCAAGTTCAGTTCTAGTGAATCAAGCAACCTCTGTTAATTTGATTTTTGCGGGTCGTATAGATATATGTCCCAAAATATGATATAATAATAAATATAAATATAAAATAAATTAAAATATATATGGTATCGGTTCGGTTCGGTTTTTTCAGTCGGTTTTTGCATACGAAACCGAAACCCGAACCGATCCGTTCGGTTTTTAGAAAACCAAAACCAAACCAATCGGTTTGGTTCGGTTTCGGTTTTTTTCGGTTCGGTTTTTTCGGTTTTTTTCGGTTTTCGGTTTTCCGGTTTGGTTTTTGCTCACCCCTAGCTATTTGTATGCGTATGATAATTTGTATATTTAAGTATACATATATGCATGCTTTTGTTTATCATTTGTACGTAATTAATGAAAACTGACATAATAAAAGAGAGTTCTTACTCGATGATCTCTTTCCAGTAACAGCCACTAGCTTCATCATCCATAAAATCTTGCCAGTTAGCATCAAGAGTAGTTGAAGTAGATGTCGGATCAGATGACGAAAGATGATCACTTTGTTTTACGACAGCTCTGGTGTTTCGTAAATCAATATTCACATCATCACTGGGAGTTTTCCGTTTACCACTATGACTGTGACTTAGATGATCCGGTGAGGCTGGCACTAGTGGTGGAACAGATTCAAAGCCAAGGTACTCTTCTTTCCCCATAGTCACCCCATGTGCTCGGCTATCATGTTCATTGAATGCTTTTGAGCCATGCTCAGGGTCTAGTTCTAGGTTTGGATAACTTGGTGAAATGAAATCGTGGGTCGGAAATGGAGGTATACTAGATGCTGATGGAGTTTGATTCATGGACAATTCTTGAAAGTTTTGTAAGTGTTGAGGATTTAGCTTGAGATATTCTGATATTTGCATAGCGTAAAACGGATCAATGTTTTGAGGCATTGAAGTAGTACTGGTAGCAGTGTTGGTACTCAAGACTTGGATGATGTTTTGAAGCAACTGAAATTTTGCGATTTGTGTAGCATCTGATTGAGTTATTAGGGAGTTTAGATTCATATCAAAGAACGATGGATTCAATAGATTCGCAGCTCCTAAGTTATTTGCAGCAATAGCTAGAAGCTGTGGTAAATTGGCAAGAATATCAAGATGATCGGTTCTTGGCTGGTGCGTGACCGGATCAATCCCCATTTGGAGTAGCTTTTTCTTCAGATGGGTGTTCCAAAAGTTCTTAATCTCGTTATCTGTCCTTCCTGGAAGATGTGTTGCTATTGCTGACCACCTGAACTTGCGTACATGTAGTTTGTAAGTTATAAACATTTTCATGTTTAGAAAAAACAAAAAAAATGAATAAAAAACGTTCAAAATTTTTAGCTTATAGTTCCAAACTTTCAAAGAAAATATCGTAAGCTCTCACAAATTCTCAGGCTGATCGAAAAGTTTATTTCAGAGGTGTGACTTACTTGTTTCCAAGGTGAGAATGGAGGTGGATAATGAGTTTCTCTTCTTCTTCGGTAAAGTTGCCTCTCTTGATATCAGGACGAAGGTAATTAGTCCATCTCAACCTACAACTTTTGCCACACCTATTAAGACCAGCAAGTGAAGGCAGTGCTCTCCAACTACCATGTCCGTTACGCTCAATGTAATCGATAAGTTTTTGATCTTCTTCGGGCGTCCACGGGCCTTTCTTGAGTCCATTTTCTTCACTACTTGATGATGATCTTCCCATCATTTATAAATCTGCATGCATCATAATGGAAACAAATATTGATCATCTACAATGAAAAGAGATGAAATTAAGAAAAAAATAAACCAAGTAAATATAAAGTAAATGAACAAAACCTTAATTGTTCATGCAAAACGATGTGGTTTTGTAAGGAAGAGAGGTGCAGTTGGTTTGGCCTTTTATATATACAATCTATATGTGTTTGAAATAAGGAACATTGCTTGTGGTTGTGTCCTACGCACGTACGGGTATATATATGCAAATAAAAATAAATGCAAGAAATAACCAATATGCACAATACATTAATTTAGCATAAATTAGTCGTTATCTAATTAGTTAAATGCAAATAGGAATAAAAATTAAAAAAATTATAACTTTTAATTTATGATAAACTTAATAATAAAAGTTGAATATAGACTTTTGGTTTTAAATGTATTTTAGTATTTCTCATTAAACTCAGTAAATTTTAAAAAACATATGGCCCCAGTGTGATGTCAGTTTTCTAACATTGCAAACAATCATATTGTTAGTAACCAAACTTGAAATGGCTTTGAATTAATTACTATTACTATGCATAATATAATTAGATTTAGTTGAAGTGCAATGCAAGAATAAAGATTTGCGAATACATTAAATGCATAAATAAACACTTTTCATTTCATTTCATGAATACAATTGTGAGATAAATTTGTGTACATTTGTTATCATCAACTTAATAAGTATTAGTTAGTGTTCATTTTAGTCGAAGTATTATGTATAGTTCCAAGACACCAATTGTTAAAAAAGGGAACTAATTAAACTGAATATAACTGAATAATCAATATGTAGAAACGATTACAATATAGCAAGCAAATACAAGAATTGAATAAACGAAAATGAAAACTAAAGGATGCCAGCAATATATTCGACACCTGCAAAAGAAACAGAGAAACAATAACAGTGAAGGGAATCGGGCTTGTGTTTGACACAATTCCCTTAAACAAATTCATTGTTTCTTCCCAGGGTACACTGGCTCAAAGCAGTGACTAGGCCGGACGTTGAACACTTGACTGAAAGATAACCGGAACACGGGATGGGTACTGTATCAGAGAATGAAGGACTGCAGTGTGAGTATGTGCGTGTGTGTGTTTCTATTCGTGTTTTTCTCCAAGTACCAAAGGTGGTCTTTTATACACAACATATGAAACTGATTGTAATTTATGATGAATCATGTTAGAATGCAAAATGTTTTGTTCTGAAAATTCCGGTTCATAGCAAAAAGGAGCCCCGCACGAGCCCGAATTTTCAGAGCTACATTCGTGTCCGCAGGTCACGTGCATTGGTTCAGAGATTTTTGACCCAGAAACCTTTTTTCAGCAACCCCCCTTGCGCACGGGTAGGCTTCAAAGTAAAACACACCACACAAGACTTCAAGTATGGTTTAGAGGCTTGTGCTTATAAACAAGCATAAACTTAGTTCCCACACCCTTCAGGGACAAGTTTATTTCACTCCCAAACATTGCATCAAACACACAACTTTGAGATTCGACATCTCATTCACCCTTATATCAATTTGGACATATCTTAGCTCTTTGTTTAGCCCTGACCATAGATTACAAACCCACCAAAGTGTTATCAATATACGTCACTCAATCATATATTTATCGACGTCCAAATTTGCTAAAAAACACACTTTTTCCAACACCAATATGGGCGTTCCATTTCATTGGGAAATTTGAATAAGTATTATCATTTTGTGGGTTAATTCAAAAATAAGATGGATGCTTCAACTATTTGAGCTTCTAGTATCGAAATTTTTTAATTTCAAATTTTTCTTAGAACTCAACTATTTATGCGAGTTTTCGTCTCTCCCTTCTGATTTCAATTAACTTAATGTCACTCTTGGATCACGACGAACCTTCCCAAACCATGTTAGTAAACAACTAATTTACTAATTGAAATCGATATTCCCCCGAACCTCCATATATCGCATACTTTATTGTATAACCATTTCCTTATGTCATCATCACTAACCATTATATTTTCAAGACCGCCTATGCCACTTGATTTGGATAGAATGGACTTTAAGAAGTTCATAGCAATTGCCAAATTAGTTTTTCATAAACCACATCATTTTTTATAAGCTTACACCTCCAATCTTTAATCCTTCTAAAATTTATAAAAAGGTCTCACTAACAACTAATCTTCCCATTCTCCCGGTGGTTATAATCAAGTTAAAAGAGTTATCTTATTTCTCTCTCCATAGTTCATATACATGAACTATATTATCTACAAACTTCCATGAACTTTGCAAAACAATGGAGAGGTTCATAATTTTGTTGCCACATAGCCATGTCATTATGAATTTGTCATATAAACCTTTATATATTGGAGATGTTATACAACACTCCATTTGACCATAACATTTTTAGTTGCTTGAAATGCAACCGATCCCCAACATGATATATTTGAAAACACAAAAGTTAATTATAACACAACTTCGATCCTCCATATATAGCCTAGCCTAGAGTATTTTGTTCTGTTCCATTTTGTTTGATATATATCACCTTCTTAATGCAATATGTTGTGTGTATAACACTTGTCCCTTGATGGTTGTAAAATAAGAAAAGAGTAATAGTTATTATGTTAAAGAAAGATATATATATATATATATATATGTTCTGGTTCTAATAAAACAAGTATTAAAGTAAAACAAATAAAACAATCATTATTTTTAACTAAAAATCGTTCTGAATGATGAAAATCTTCGTGCATCAGTGTATATACTTGTGTTCAATGAATTTTTGTGTATCAATTTTATTATGATCTAATTTCGAGATCTTATCTTATTTGTTTTACTTTAATAATTGTTTTACAATAACCGGTCCATATATATATATATATATATATATATATATTTAAAAAAAATCGTCATTAATTACCTGCTACTATCAAGTGTCACTGTTTCGCAGTTCACCACCCTCTCACCAAACACATCTTTCTCTATCGCTTTCTCTCACACACACACTTATAATAATATAAACATATATACAATGCAATATGACTTTCATACACAAAGACTACGAATTGATAGATATATAAAGCAGAAGCTTTTTTATACGCACATTATAATATATTTTACCGACAGACTCGTGGATATAATTTAGACCGTTTGTTTTTATCATTGATTTCACTTTGTCTAACAATTAACGAGGTAGAAGAAATTTGTGTCGCAAGTTATTTAGAAGGCTCCCTCGCAAGTTATTTAAAAGGCTCCTTATGGCTGGGTGTCTCAGTTCTCTTCAATTTTGCCACCCCATTTCATACGGTACTAACAACAATACTTTTATATTTTCAATTCACTTTATATTTAATTAAATTAAACACAACAATATATAAAAATAATAATAACATATTTTATAAAAATATTACACGTGGGAACAAGTTTACGTATAATTCGCCATTGCTACAATATACCAAGGTTGCAAACATTGTTATCCTTTGGTTTTGGGGGGGGGGGGGGGGGGGGGGGGGGGGGGGGGGGGGGGGGGGGGGGGGGGGGGGGGGGGGGGGGGGGGGGG
>JAOXNX010000035.1:12199533-12210817 GCA_028566075.1 Solidago caesia
GAGTTTCAGTCTAACGTATTAGATTGTTGGAATTGTCATAGAGGTGACTCGAGAGTGCCAAAACGGACCTAACATTATATATGGTTCGAAAAATTACCATTACCTATGATTGTTTCAGGAGTAAAAATGAATTAAGGTGATTATGAGAGATGATTATTTACTCATGTAAATATGGCATGGAGATACAATCATTTCACAAGTACTCAAGAGCGGGAGTTGAGTATTGGGATAAGACCCAACCCTCGAAACGTCACATGGATCATAAGACATAGACATTTTTGGGTAGTGGCAATATCTGGGTGTCCTCAGACTTGAGACACATAGGCGTGTCCCAGAGTACGTAGTCTTCGATTCGAACCTGTTACTTAACCGGCAATAGTATGGCTGTTTTGGGTGTGAGATGAAATATGGAAGGGACGTATGTGATCAATAAAGGAGAATGTTCACTAAAGTGTTAGGAATATATCACGCGGCCACTCGATAAAAAGGGATCTGGTTAGAAAAGTGTGGCCACACCCCTAATGCATTATCGGAATCCTCGTAATTTGCATCTAGGTACATAACCACTTCATTTCCATATATCGAGAAAACATGTCGAGCAACATGAGTATGTAACTTGATCAAAGTCTCATGGTTCGGTGTGATATCTGAAATAGATAAGAACATAAGACATTTTGCCAAAACATTAAAAGGATTTAATGTACAACATCTAGAAGCTAATGTTAGTTCTCTGTCACGAGAAACATATTTATACATATCTGGGGGCATCGTCGTGTTGCTAGACGAACTTTCGATGTCATTATACTTTGACGTATATTTATACAGCCATTCATCTATGAACCTTTAGGGTCGCACAAGAAAAACGGTAAGGCGCTAGTTGAACTTTATTATATGATAAAAACCATCTAAAAATGAATAACTTGAAAAGTTTCCTAAAATAGATTTGGAAATGATGAGTGGGTCGAAACCGCGAAACTGGTCGAAAACTGGATCGAGCACCAAGCACCACGGGCCAACCCATTTGGCAATGGGCAAAATAAAGTCGGCCCATGGGGGTCTCACTAGGTCGGCGACGCAAGGAAGAGGAGGGGAGAAAAAATAGGGATTTTTTCTTTTGCCCCACATTGCTCCAAGAAAGAATTCTAAGGGTTTTCTTTTCTCAAATAGAGACCCTTATTCCTTTTTTGAGCCAATTCACTTAAGAATAATTCTTTCCTTTTCTTTGAGAGTTCGAAACCCTTCATGGGTCAAGAGCAAACAATTAGTTATTTTTCAGACGGTTATTATTACATCTTGAAGTTGTAGCTAGCACTTAGCTAGCGTCGGTGATCCGTTCGTGTGTACGAGACTAAAGAGGGGTTCTATTATGGGCTCTCGATCGTGACAGAAATCAACCTTCCAGGTTCTTTAAGAGGTATTCTTCTTCCCTATATTTGGTTGATTTGTTTAGCTTATTATATTACATGCGTGATGGATATTGGCTTAGGGAATTAAATTGTTTAATTGTTTTATTAATTAAAATTCCACATTTATTTTAATTAGATAAATTGAATGTTTATTTAAATAATTAAATTGATCAATTATTTATTTTATAATTAAATGTTTTTTTTAACTATTTACACGTTTTTGAATTTTTGAATTTTAAACCTTCTAATTTAGAGAAATTAAATACATGACCTTTATAAATATGAACATTCACTTTTGATACAAATTAGTTGTATGATTAATAAAAACCTAACACCCTTGTCCTGTAGCTCTTGCAGTTTGGTTGCCAACTCTTGCATCTCCGTCGATGCCAATCTATATAGAGCTTTCGCTACGGGTGTTGCACCAAGAATAAGATCGGTAGGAAAATAAATTTTTCACGATGAAGTTGAACCTGTTAAGTTATCTGGGAAGATATCTGAAAAATTCATAACCACTGGAACACCTCCTAACTTAGTTCCTTTGTTCGCATAAATTATAAGTCGCTTTTCACGTGACATCAATTTTGTCCACCCAGAATTTCTAGGCTTTCACCGGTAGGCAAACGTATTCGCGCAACCTTACCACCACATAGGGATATCACAAAGACCATGGACATCCAGTCCATTATCACCATTGCATTGACACCTCCCGAATCAACAGAAATCCCAAATACACGAAGAGGATGATCACTAAGCTCTAGGGTTTGGTCTTGCAACACACTAATCCATTTAACTAACTCACCGTTGGCAATCTCCTAGTGATCATAAAGGACCATGTGACTCGGCTTAGCATTGCAACAACATCGGATTGTTTTGGTCCCAGCAGCGTTCGATACAGATGCACGCTCCTTGTCTGACTACTCTAGGTCACTACGGTCCTGATTGGTGTCAACGACCTGAAATTGATTAGGGTGAACTGCTACTTGAACTTTTTGCCTGACTCATCTAGGACATATGTTTCGGAAATGATTAGTGCTCCCACACTCGAAGCACGCTCTTCGGTCGTTTCGCGAGTATCTTGTATAATCGGGGCCTTACAATCCTTGGCCAAATGTCCTACCATTCAGTGGATAAAACAAACTCTGCACTAAAAATTCACCGGGTGATGGATGTTACACCTCGCAAACAATGGATGCTGACCAGCATACTCCTTCTGCCCGGTTCCTGCTACCGCATCCGCGTTTCCTTTTCTCTAACGTTCCTCATCATGCCTTCCCTGATTCTTTCCACTCGACTCAGCCATATCCCTTCTCTTGTTTCCATCTCTAACCAATCCTCCATCAAAACCAGCTTGTTCCCTGCCAGCGCCTTTCTGTGATCCAGTAACACCTTCCATAGTTGCTGCAACTCGTGCAACTAGAGTAGGCATGAGAGCCATAAGTGTTTGGTAAATCGAAAAGATCAACTCTAGGGCATGGTGCTTGGTTCTGGTTCCTCTTGGGCATGGTGAATGGTACATGTGAACAAATTCATTCACATGCGAACAAAAGACTATTTTTAAGGTTTTGAAAAAAAAATTCTACTACAACATAAACTTTTATAACGTTTCACATGTGAATGAACTTTAAAAACATATGATCTAATACATAATTTATGATTTCTCAAGGTTCTTGCAAAAAAAGAGTTCTGAAAATAAGGTTAACATATATCCTTATTATTTAGTAAGTTAAGAAGATGAATGAATAAATTTATAAAATGATGGAGACTTTTTCTTTCTAATCCTTCAATTTTTGGAAGGAAAAAATTGTGTCAAAAAAATCTAACACTGTATTTTCAAGTTTTAAATGGTAAGAAAAGAAAATAAAGGAAAAAATATGAAAGAAAAAGAAAAGAAAGTATAACAAAAAAAAAAAAGTTATTCCCGAGTTAGTATTAAAAGAAAGGAAAGAAAAAGAAAGTGGGTAGTTTTTGTTATTTTTAAAATGTAATGAAAGAAAATTATTAAAACAATGTTTTACAATTATATCCTTATTATTTAGTAAGTTAGAATTACTTGATGTACGGAAACATTTATTGTTAATAAATCTTACCAAGGTAACTTTAAAGAAAAGAAAAAAAACCCTCCGATACAAATAAATTGAAAAAGACTCATACCAATATTTTTGAAAACCTAATGTCACGCTCGTGAATACCTTGATGTCAACATGTGTCTCATCAACCGCCAATAATACCATGTTTATTTTCTTTTTCTTTCTTTTTTTGAAATGAAAAGGGTTTACCCTAGTTAGCTTTATATATATACTACAACAATATGGTTCTGGCGCATTAACCGAATGTTAGTGCGACAATTACATGACCAAGCACTACGTGCAATAACCTAATACATGCAAGGTTACATGCCACTTTGCATGACAACCATAAATATCTAGAGGTACAAAACTACAAATTATTAAACGACTAGATACACTCATACACAAAACAAGACCATTAGCTGAAATAAGCCCAATGGGCAACTTCCAAGTCTCCACACTGGTAAGTCAGTCTGTAATTCTTTCTTTTAGTCTAAGACCTTCAAGTATACATGCATAAGCATCAAGTCCTGGACCATTTCAATGTTGCAATTTTACTCTAATGCATAATCAAGTTCCATATAGAACAAAGACGAGGCCGCAGTGTTCTGTGATTTCATTTTTTGATGACTTAATTTGTACTAGTTAGAGTTCACAAAAGAGACTAAGGCCCCTCCCAACGGCAAAGTCTCACCGCGTTCCGGACCAAGCTCACGTTCTCACGCGTTCTCACGTTCTCCCCAGAACGCCAATGGCACGGCCTCGTTCTGGGCGCGTTCTGGTGAGAACGTGATGGTGGTGGGGCTTTGGGTGTGTATGTGTTATATATATATATATATATATATATGTGTGTGTGTGTGTGTATATATATATATATATACAAAGAAAGAGATGATGTATGATGTGACGATGATGTGACAGTGAGAATTTGGGGAGAATGGTTGTATTGTTGGTAAGGGGTAAATTATGGAGGGAAAAACAATGTAACGTTGATGTGATATTAAGAATTTGAGAATTTAGTGGTATGATTGAGAGGGCCTAACAATCTCATAAAATCCCTATTGAACTTAGTGGAGAGATAACCCTTTTATTGTTGGCATATTCTAGCACAAAGATGACTAAAACATACACCAAACTGCAATCAAACTTGAGAAGCTCAATTCACAAACCCATAAAATGGATACTCAGTTGTAGAGTGTCGTACACTTTTACAGTAACATCTTATGTGACAGCTATTCGGAATGGCATTGTGGCACACAAGTTTAAGGACCAACATGACCATATACACAAGATTTGGTATAGCTTTTATGCAACACAAACATATGATTAACATGGAGTTACAGCAGCAATCAAGGTGCTACAGCTGCTTAATAAAGTTGCAACAAACATTTTCTTAATACGTATCATGACTCAAGCAGCAGCATCAACAGTACCAGCCTCCGTCTCCACAAATGCTTTAATATATTCCTTTCTGCAAAACAGTAATCGCTCTCAGAAAAGTTACTCATATCACAAAAGACTGAATTTAAGAGGTGGCAAGATGGGCGTGTCGGTAACAAGGTAAAAATTTGGGTTTAGATTGAAAAAAGGACTTAGGAGGGTATATTCAACAAAAACAGAACAATCTTTCAGCGATTTTCAACTCATTTGTCATGTTTCCCCTTTAAAATCTTTATTTATTTGACCCATTAGAAACAAAACACATTAACCCATTAATATGTAAAAGATTTGAATTTTGCCACATTTGTAAAGTTCAGTTTTTAAACTTCTTGAGTTTTAGAAGACTTCAATACAATCATCACATATTACTGGCGATAGATGATGTGACGTCTTGTGTGAGTGATCTATGCCCTCAAGGCCTGATATGTATATGGCTTCTTCAATACATGGTAAAAAAAGCATAAACAAGAAACAGAGACATACCTTGCAGGCAAGTGATCATGTGGTCGATTGAAAGGAGTCCAAATTGGGTCACCAACAAAGAGCCGCATGGCCTGTCAACAAAACCAAAAAAAACAACGGGTAAGCATACTAGAGTCTGCTTTGGCAATGATTACTAATTCCCCTCAAAGGTAGCACTTAAGACTTTTGATCAGGCAATTCACAAAAAAACAAGGTCACACTGTGTCTGTGATTTCCATCTTTGTGACTTATATTTATAAATTTAAGACAGGGCTCAAATGTTTGACAGAGAAAGACCAGCGATCTCATAAACCCTGCTGAAGCAGATATTAGGATTGTTTATTATGTTTCTTCACAGCTCACCGCTAGAACAAAATAAAAAACAAACCATAACGCTATCCAATAAACAATCAGAAAATCGTTAGCTTCTCTCTCTCCAAGCCTCTCTGTAACTTCTACTAATACGGAGTCAAGAAATGAAACCACATAAACCTTGTCTTTGTTGTTAATCGTAATGTGACCCAATCACAAGTACGAGCACGTGACAGATGCATATTGGATGTGGATTGGGTTGATACATTAACAAGCAGACATGTCTTTAATTATAAGTAATTTAAAAGACGTAGCACATGTATTTTGTGACATCCTACCAACGGGGTTGGTGGCCCATTGGTAAGATCTTTGACTTTGTGGTATTCCACCAGGGTTCGAATCTCACTTCCTACATTTGTAGGGGTGAATTATTGGGAGGGTCTATAAAAAAAATTTAAAAAAAATTAACTAGGGCTTAAAATAAACTTTGTATGTGTAGGCCAAACAGTACTGCATAGCTGAATAACTTTTCTTCACAAAAAGATCCATGCATTTTACAGTGTAGGCTGCTAGATGCCACATTGTGGCATCAATTATCTGTTACTACAAGTGCAAAAATACGCAGCTCATACAGGTTGGGTAACGAAATAGGCTATAGTCAAAGCACTTAACGTCTTAACTTTAAGCGTGTGTTGTAACAAGTGCAATACTTATAGCATTACAATAAAAATTTAGTTCTAACTACGCAACTTAGAAGGTTGTATGAGCTGAAAATACACTTGCTTTTCAGCTAGAACTTGAAGTTTTACCCATTTTACTAGGGAAAAAAAAAACATTCAAGATTGAATGGGTTGAAATTGCACCTCTATCCAAAACCTTATATTCTCCTTTTTCATTTTCGTTTAATCTTGGACCTCTACCTCCATTATTATCCGATGTAAAAATCCATATAATGTGATAAATTAATTATTCATCCAAGAGGTGAAAAACAATGAGCACCAATGACACCATCGTAGTACCTTGATGTAGTTGTCTGTATCAAGCGTGAAGCGGTGATAGATACCAGCAGGTAGTACGATCATGCCCCCTTTCTTCACCCAAACCCTTATCCAAGCTTCATCACGATCTCTCACATCAAAATACCCTTCAAAACAAGTCCATGTTTAGTAAACTTTAATTTTGGAATTTGTAATTTGGAACTGTCTAGATGATTGTCTGATCATTGCAACTTAGCATTGGAAAAAATCAGTTTAAATCGGTTTTAAGGATTGCATAAACAGATTGACAGACTTCTATTTCCATATCGAAAATCACCTCTAGTTTTTTCACAACAACGTCCTTTTTGGTCATTTACTCAGTTTATGTACTGATTTCATAAGGAATCTAAATTTCACAAACACATAGAGTCATACACATCCGAATATGTGTTTATTACAGCTTCAAGCAACATTGACGTACTACTTTCACATTTGACTACAGCGATATTATTTAAATAGATCAACATTAAATAATCAATTTCAAAACACAGAACACGGCATAAAGATAAATAACTTACCACTTCCAGCAACAGCATAGCGAATCTCTTCATCGGTATGAAGATGCTCTTCAAAAAAGTTTTTTATCTTCTCCTCATAATTCGGCAACTTTTCTGGACAAACCTCAATTATGTCCTGAAAAGCATTAACTTGATTCTAAAACCATGGGTCACAAAATATTAATTTATGTACAAGTGTCTCCTTCACTCGCAACAAGAGCAAGCAATTTCGATCACTCAATATATGAACAGCTTGGTTTGGGTTATATGCATTTCTAGCAAGTTGACCTAAAGTACTTAACTAAAGAGAATCGAGTCAAATGGGTCGAATGCATAAAACCTTCTAAATTGCTTTACTACAAAAACTGTAGAGAAAGTGTGATAAAATTGTTTTGTGATCATATTTAACCCATAAACTTAACTATTTCTTACAAACAAAAATAAAGAGAAGAATTAAAAACAATGTTAGCAGGTTGGCCTAACCACTTGTTAACTAACTCACACAAAACGTTATATAGTAAGAGTTAAGAAGCATGAAATCACACAAACCATGTAAGAGTATCCACGTGCTTCACGAATTTCCTTCAATTTTTCATCGGTTTCGTAGTTATCAGCATCCAACCTCCAACTAAGTACTCCAAGTTCTGCGCGATTCATAGTAATTTATTTATTTGAGTTAACTACAGTTCTGCACTTCAAAACAAAACAATAAAAAGCATCAGAAACCTTACCTGCAAGCTTGTCAAGGGATACAAATTCCTTTGGGTCCTTGTGATGTGGAAGCCGTTGGTCTTCATTACTATCATCCATGTACCATGCCTGGATGACTTCCTCTCTATCGTCATGATTCTATTAAGACCAAATTGTTCCAATGACATAAATACAACACAATTATAATAGTAGAGCCACCACCAAAGATCTTTCATTGTTTTTGTAACGTATATAGATAAAACCCATAAAGGGAATCCGTTTTCAGGCTACCACGAGAAAGTCTAGGGCGCGTTTGGTTGGGGAAAACACCCATTGTTTTCCATTTTTGTTTTTCAAGAAAACATGGAAAATAGAAAACGCGTTCATATCATAGTTTTCCAAAAAAAATTTCCTAGAAAACAGAAAACAATGTTTTCTACTTTCCAATGGAACACTTAAAAAAATCTTTTTATTGTTTTTTATTTTCCATTTTCCATCTCCCTATTCTCCCTCCCCCACATCTTCAACATGTATTTTGGTTTCTAAAATGGAAAATGAAAATAATATTTTCTAATTCGAACACGTTTTCAAAATTTTCATTTGTTTTCTAAATATGGAAAACCCGTTCCATTTTCTAGAAAATTAGAAATAGAAAACTAGAAAATATTTTCCACAACTAAACGCAACCCTAGCATTAGGCTCTGGTGCGGTATATCCGTGGCCATACCCGTGGCCGTTTCCTAGACTTTTTTTGCCCATAAACATTAAAACATAGGGTTCTGGTAACATCTCGGGTACTACTTATAGTCATATTCAGGGAATTATATACAAAATATTTGTTAACTTATATTTTAGGGAGTAGCAAATCAAGATTCAAGTATACCACTAGTTATAAACTTTTAATCATCAAACGCACAAAAAAAAAATATAAAAAACAACAAATACCAATCACATATAATCAACATAGTTTTCTTTATGAGATTCATATTCATATACATAATTATAATACTTTTTATGAGGCCAGATGAAGCAGAAAAAAAAGATCAAAAAAAGTACCTTTAAAGCAGAATCCATGGGTTGGTTGATTGATAGATTTGCTTAAAATATATGCAGAAATTTTATTTTATTTTATTTTTTGGTCGAGCCTTCGAGTTGCGTATGTACATATATATGTAACACAAAAATAAATAAATAAAAAAAGCCAAAAAGTCAAGAAAGACCAAACAAAGAGATGGTGCGTTTCATGGCATCTACCAGATAAGAAAACAAAATAAAGAGTTAATTGCAAGATTGGTCCCTGTGGTTTGTACGTTTTAGCAAGGGGGTCCCTTTTTGAGAATGCTAGCAATGGGGGTCCCTGTTTTGACTATTTTTGGCAAGATTGGTTCCTTTTTTTACGGATCCGTTAAAGGTGTCGTCAACTCTGCACGTGGCCATCACGTTCAGGGACACTATCGTCTTTTCACACAACACAAGGACCCCCCTTGCTAAAACATAAAAACCACAGGGACCATTCTTGCAATATTGTCTTTTCATTTATCATCATCATCATTTCCAGATCTATACATACATACATATACATATATCTTATATATATATATATATATATATATATATCTTCCTTCATTTCTTCCATCAGATAAAAAATATATATATATATATACCCATACCTATATAGATATATATTTATATATCTATATTCAATATACATACATACATCTATATACATACCTATATAGATATATATCAAATCCAAATATATATACATACATACATCTATATATCTATATTCAATCTATATATCCATATGTATATCTATATTCACAACTATATAGATATATATATATATATTTTAAAAACCGTTCAAAATAAAACCCAACAATCGGTATATCCACATCTCTATAATCAACTACAAAGAAGAAAACGAGAAAGAAGAATCAACTACAAAGCCGTTCAAAATAAAACCCAACCGGTGGTTGTTTTCGGCTAGGGTGGCTGGTGGTGGTTGTTTTCGGCTGTGGGTGGTGGTGGGTTGTTTCCGGTCAACACCATTGAGATACCACTTGACCATCACCATCGAGATACCACCTAACAGATCTGTAATGTATGTATATATGGATCCCTTTTCCTTTTCTTGGGTATTGTATAGACATAGATGTGTATATAGATATGTAGATACAGATGATATATAATTACCTATACATATACATATATATTATACATATATATTAATATATATCATATTAGATAGATACTGATTATATAGTGTTGATCGACCAACACTAACATAAAGATACTCAGCAGCACCTAATTTTTACTTTACAACAAAAATTTGTAGTAGGTAAAAATTGATATTTGCAGGCATTATTATCAAACTTAAATTAGACATATAATAAAGTTCCGACCTTGTGTTCAAGGCCTAAAGTTTCACGAGAATTCAAAAAAATAAAAAAAAATCAAAACACCACAAAAACTATTGTTAAGTACAACTATAACAGGAAGACTGAACCAACTCTATGTACTACCGGTGCATTATGAACAAGATTGATAAAAACAGAAGACATCAATTTGACCCCTATACTGCATTGCTTTCATGAACTGTTGTACCTTTTCCACGTTTCCTACAACAACAAAACCCTTATTAGCATTACATACAATTTCAAATGTAAATAAAATGAATGAGAAATTGATAAACCTTTTACCCGTCGATGGTTGATATGGATCAAACCCTTCGCGGGGCGGATTTTTGCATGTCTTATCACGATGGCCATATTGGCCACATCGTGCACATTGTTGTCTTTTTTTAGGCTCGTTAGATGGTACAATTGTCTTTTTTTTTTGGGTCGTCCGGGTGGACATTTGATTATTGGTGGGTATATCCTCTCCCATGTTGCTTTTTGCACCCACTGATCTTTTCCCGACATCGGAGCAGTTTTTAGAGCACAGGCTTCTTTGAATTTCTCAATTGTATAATATCGATTAAAAATATATATATATTCTTGTTTTAAAAAGTGGAGTAAAACATACTCAATTATTGGTGATTCGGCCATGTTTCCCATCTTGGTCTTGAAGAATCATCATCGGTTGCTTGATGCATCTAAACATAAGCACTCTCGTAATCAACAAAACATTTATACAAGAGAAATTAGATTAATATTGATAGCAAAATATTCTACATTATTTCAAAACCAAATGATGATTGCAACAAGTATTTTAATATGACCATAAGTTATTGTATTATATATATATATTCAAATAATGGCTTATATTCTTAACGCAATTCTTAGAAAAAAAAATGTAATTACATAAATACTAAAAAATAATGTAAACGAGTGGAGCTCGAGACAAACACGAGCCTCTAAAATTACTCG
>JAOXNX010000035.1:12232594-12243015 GCA_028566075.1 Solidago caesia
TCATTGAATATATAATAAACACAATAGATAAAACAGTATCAAATCCCAATGTTTATATTCAATGTTCATTACAGACTCGATAATATAAAAGACAAACTATCTAGATTGCTAACTGTCATAAACATGTCCTAACACCGCTCTACTTTGGCACAAGCCTGAACATCCATTTCATCATCGTTTAAGGGCAGGTCTTCCATAACACCATCAAAAAATTCCAAAGTGTCGTTTAGATCAGCCAATCCACCATTACCAGACCCCCTCTGGTCCGCTTGCCACAACTTTATGGTACATTTAACGTGTTTTAATTTTGCCAAAAGTTGGATGTCATATGGCCCAACAGAAAAAAAAAAGAAATCAATGCATCATTTACCATCTCATCAAACCCCACTACATTAGCCCAAAAGGTGGATAGTCTAAACTAGTCATGGGCAAAGAAACCGGGTCGGGCCAACCCGGTTTGGAAAACCCGAAACCCAACCCGATTAGAAACTGGTTTCTCCAAAACTGGTTCGGGTTTTGTTGAAGCCGGCGGGTTGAAACCGGTTTCGGTTTCGGGTTTCAAAATCAGGTTGGGACCGGGTTGAAAATCGGGTCGGGTTCGGTTTGGGTCAAAAAACCCGGAAAAACCCCCGAAAAACCCGGTCAAACTTTGACCAAAAACCGGGTTCAAACCCGGTTCGGGTTGGGTCAAACCCGGTTTTTGATCTTGTTGACCAAACCCGGTTCGGGTCCGGGTTCGGTTCGGGTCGACCTGAAACCGGTTTTTGGGCATGACTAGTCTAAACATCTTAATTGAGAACGCCTGGTGCGAAAACGAGTTCCCTTGTGTCATGTGAATTACATTACATTACACTCCCAACCAAACAGAAGAAACACAGTACAGAATGGAATAAACCCTAAAACAAAATCCCCCCACCCCAAACACCATCCATCAATCAATTCCAATTCTTAGGGTTTTGAATTCCAATTCACCATAAACAGCAATGATGTACAATGATCCTCAACAACAACCACCACCATTGTACCAGCAGCAGCAGCAACACCCACCACCACCACCACCGCCGCAACAACAAATGATGCATCAACAACAACAACAACAACCACCACCACCGCCCCATCAATTCCACCAGCAGCAGCCACAACAACAACAACAAATGATGCGTCAGCCTTCTGCTTCTTCAACAACTCTCAATGCTCCACCTCCCCCTCCTGATTACTCTCAACAAAACTTTTCTCATTCTCATCCCCCCTTCGACGGTATACCCCCCCCCCCCCTTCTTTATTTTATGACATTACCTTACCTATTATATATATATAATTATATATATATGGGGAAAATGATCCGTAATGTAGATTTGTAAAGAAAAAAGTTTTTATTTTGCCCCTAAAGTTTATTAAATGTACATATTGAATCCCCGGTATGTGAGAGGTGCAGTAAATAAGGTTACGTAATGTTGCAGTACGGATGATATCCCCTATATATATATATATATATATATATGAGGAAATGATCCGTAATGCAGATTTGTGAAGAAATAAATTTCCATTTGCCCCCGAAACTTATTAAATGTACATGCTGAGCCCCCGGTATGTGAGAGCGGCAGTACCCAACTTGGGTACTGCCCACCGTACAGATTATATGCCCATTATATAGAAACTAGTAATATGCTACAAGTTACCTCTAACAACATGACTTGCTGATTCTAAACTTACATCATAGATGACCAATACTAAAATGTATTTACAACGAGTGGTGGCACTGCTTAATGTGAACTGTTATAATCATTACCTCCTAGTTTTGTGTTAACATACTCAAACCCTGATTATTATTGGAAAAAAGCAAAACTACTATTTGGGTTCCAACTTAAAATGATTAGTCTTTTCTAATGTAAGAATCAGGCTACGTTGTCCTGTTAGTATTACTTATCTTTAGCATTATGTTTCTATTTTATTTGACTGTTTATTTTTTTAATTTTTTTTCTTCTGTTTATGTTATTTACTGTAATGAGTAATTTTTACAGCTTTTATTCTGCAGTGATTACTTATCACCTCTTATTCCTTTAGTATCGTTTTTACTATCCTCAGGAAAGATTGTTATGTTCATAATTCGCTTGTTTGACATGCAAAAGTATACCTTAAGATTATTACCGTAAAAAAGGATATTTTATGAACTTGTCAATTTGCTTTTCTTGAATGCTATTTGCTCCATGTAAATTGTAATAAATCTTCTGCAGCCCATGTCCATGCAGACAGCTTTGCTGCCAAAAGAATGAGGAAAATTGGACAGAGAAGAGCGGTTGATTATACGAGTACTGTTGTGCGCTATATGCAGGTAATTTTTTTATTAAACTAGAACCCTCTTTTTTATCTTCCCATATGTTGTATCTTGCCTCCAAGTAGAATATTAGTTTTATATATAATAAATGATGTGAAGCAGTATTCTGATGTTATACGTTCATGTAAATATTTATGCAGACCCGTTTGTGGCAACGAGATTCACGGGACAGGACAGTCTTACAACCCACCCCTGCTGCAGCAATTGATGTCAGTCGGCATTCTTTGCTCACACTTCATTTATATATTCACAATTTATTTTGATCAATACAATAAGTTATCATGCCTATTAACCTTCACATTAATGGGGGACAATAGCATATGTCTACTTCATGTCTAATTGATGCATGTTTATCATTTTGATCTTGGAGACAGATGTTACCAACTGTTGCCTATTCTGATAATCCATCTACCAGCTTTGCTGCAAAGTTTGTTCATACGTCTCTAAACAAAAATCGCTGTTCAATCAACCGTGTGCTGGTATGAGGCTTTCTTGTCAAGTTGCTTTTTGGGCTTTTTCCTGAACAGTTTCCACTACCTTATTGCCATGATGTGTCTTGGAGGTGGCAAAATGGGCTGGGTGGCAGGTTGGACTATGGGACAAAATGGGTTTCCGAAACCGTAAACTTTGACGTGCAAGCTAAACGGTTTTTGGTTGGGACGGCCCGTCAACACTTTCTTTGGCCACTTGCTTAACTTTGTAAATAACTTGTGTACTAAAATATATTTACAATCGCTATATTAGGGAAGTAATTATACAATTCTTTTAAATACCATGATTTACGACATTGTAAGCAATTGAACACAAATGTGGTGACTTTTGACCCGTTAGACCTATTTGATCCATATGACCTATTTCCTACAAAATACAAACCAATTCAACTTGTTTTCATGTAATTGGGTTGAAATTTGCACCTCTTATGCACACAAGGAATAGTGTTTTGGCATAGCAAACTGGGTATGAAACTTACGAATGTAAACATCTAGCTCCGTACTGACTCATGTTTATGTTTGAAGTGGACTCCTACCGGTAGGCGTCTTATAACTGGTTCACACAGTGGAGAATTCACATTATGGAATGGCCAATCATTCAATTTCGAAATGATTCTGCAGGTATACAAATTGATATTCTGTTGTTTTACTTTTTATGATAGAGTAACTGTTGAGATTCATTGCAATATTTGAATGTACAGGCTCATGATCAGCCAATCAGGTCTATGGTATGGAGTTACAATGACAATTGGATGGTCACTGGTGATGATGGTGGCTCAATAAAGTAACAGCTTTTCTTTGTGTAAATTTTATAGCATTTGTCCCCTTCTTAATTGTAAACATACCCCGAAAGGGCTGTAAGGTTACAAAGTTGTTGAGATCTGGGGAACTCAAACAATAACAAACAGAAGAATTGCTTTTTAAACATGATTTTTGTGTTCCATTTTGACTTTGTAGTTTGATATTCATATGGTGATCATGTTTAGGTATTGGCAAAACAACATGAACAATGTGAAAGCGAATAAATCTGCACATAAAGAATCTGTCCGTGATCTAAGGTATTATCATAGACTCATAGTTGGAATTGGGCTGGTTCGGAGTTGTTTCTCCCTTAATTTTGTGTATTCTGCTATTGCATGATTCCATTTTACCTTTTCTACTTTCCCTGTCTAGAATTTGTTATGTTTTTGCATGTGATAAAAATGACATCTTGCTTCTTAACAGCTTTTGTAGAACAGATTTAAAGTTCTGTTCGTGCTCTGATGACACCACTGTTAAAGTTTGGGACTTTGCTCGTTGCCAGGAGGAGCGTTCCTTATCCGGTAATGTTTTGTTGAATGTCTGTTATGTTTATTACTGATGTAGTCACATTCCTCACCTGTATATTTTGACACGTACTTGATACTTAGCCATTGGTTTACATAGTCATCCTTTGTTTTGTGCCACTTGGGATCAAGCCTTTCATTTTTTAGATATGATATATGCGAACTATGGAACTATTAGTATTGTTTCTCAGTTTCTCATTCCATGCACTTATGCACCATGCCACCATGTTTACATGGCGTCCTAGGGGCCAAATGTTTTTGCATTGGAATCTAATGGGGATCTATGCATGTAAGAGTTATAGACAAAGACTTGGCTATCCCAAAAATATTTTTGATTAATTTTGTGCGCCTTTACAAGTTAGGAAGAAGGAACATAATGTATAATCTTCATTGCTTAATTTCTTCTGAAATGTAATGCACTCTTAGTGTTGGCTGTTCTGCGTTAACATCTAGGAGCCTTACTGAATGTGCCCTTGATCCTACTGCTTTGTAGCACTTGAGAATGAATCAACAACGATTTCCAATCCCACAGGTATGCGGGGTATTGGGACAAGAGTATATATATATATATATAATCATTCACTCTCAGTGAATAGTTATATATATTCTCATCCCAATACTTTGTGACATGTAACAGCCATAGTCACAGGGGTCGCCAGACCAGCCATGATTTCCATTCCGGATCGCACGTACTGGATTGTGGTACGATTGCGTTCCTGATTGTGCTATTATGCCAATGTATTGAAATCTATAGGCCACCCTACTCATCGGAAATCAACAAACACATCTAGGTAGATTCTCATGGGGTACTCATCAGGATGTAGGTGTAACTCATCCATCTATATAGCATATTAGCTAGTTTCGGACACCCTGAGAAACATCTTTTTTTGAAACTTGATTTAATATGAAGGCGGTTCCAGAAAACCTAATTTCTTTTTTTTTTAACTCAAGTGTTGATCTTACTTTGTATTTTATATTAAGTGGTCAGGCCATGAACACGATTGTAATATTCAGGTCTCTTTCCAAAGTAATCCTTTATCTTCTGAACCCTAAATGTATAGCTTCCTTTGCGTGTACAAAGGTTATGTGTCAGTATTCCATGTGGAAAGTTCAACTATTTCAATGGAATGTTAAACTGATATATGCATCTGTTTACTAAGTTCATAATATGCTAGAAATTTCGACTCGTTGGAGTTGGCAAATGTTTGTAATTTCTTCTTCTTTTGTGTGTACTTAAATATTCAAAATACGATCACTTGCATCTAGATTATGAAACGTACAACCAATTGATCATAGATCAAATGGTACCGCCACCATTCCCTTAGGTCCTCCATGCGAAGCCTTTGAGCGAGGGTTCGAATCTTGCGAGCCTCATACATGGGGGATTTATGGTAAATAGGTGTTTCACTAAGGTACCGGGGATCAGAGGGTTCCCTCCATCTACCCTTTTTTTGATTAGGAAACGTACATGAGATAATCAGAGTCTTATAATATGTGGCTTTAACTCAGGCAGGCCATGGCTGGGATGTGAAGAGTGTTGACTGGCACCCTACCAAGTCTTTACTAGTCTCTGGTATGTACTTCAGTATACTCTCTTCTTTTTTTTAACTTATCATCTTCTACATGTTCAGCTTATAAAGATGATTTATGTTTTTTTTGTGATATGTTGCATACATATATTGGTTTTTATAGGTGGAAAAGACAATCTTGTGAAGCTCTGGGATGCTAAATCAGGGAAAGAGCTATCCTCATTGTTAGTGCAAATTTCAGTATTGCAGAATCTATTGTACATATTTTTCCTCTAGAGTTGTAAACATGTGTTCTTTACATTTACAGTCACGGCCACAAGAATACTGTTCTCTGTGTCAAATGGAATCAAAATGGTAATTGGGTATTAACAGCTTCTAAGGATCAAATTATCAAGGTGCAGCTTATGTTCTGATTTATCACTAGTTTTGATTTTTAATATAGCTGATTGACATTTCATCTATTTATATTGATTGAATAATCATTTCCTATTTTTTCCAGCTATATGACATAAGGGCTATGAAAGAACTACAATCTTTTCGCGGTCATAAGAAGGATGTCACTGGTTAGTGTATACATTTGGTTTTCTCTAAATTCTTGTGCAGTGACTGCTAACTGTTACCCCCCTACAGCTTTGCTATTTAGTTAGTATTTAGAATAAGATAAAGAATTAGTGAAAGGATTTATATGTAGAAGATAATCAAAAAGTTTTAGAAAGATGCAAATTGTAAAGGTTAGCAAGAGGAGAAGACAGTAGCAGCCTGAAGATGCACACTTTTGATTCATTCTGATAACTTTTTTCTCAGTTGAAAATGGCATATTTGTATAATTAAATTCTGCCACTATTTTTATTCTGTTGTATCCTAGATTAAAGAAAAAGCTTTATAATTACAGCAAGACCAGGGATTGCAAATGCTAACCCTAGAAAACCAAGCTGATGAGCACCAACCTTCTAATATAGTCGCCTAGTTGAGGTGTGATCTCAACTTACCCTAGTGTAAATCTATCTCTTATCCATGTAACATGCTTAACAGATTGATATTAAATAAATAAAGCCTTAGATTAAGTATTTATAAATACTTAATTTCAGAGAAAAAGAATTTATAAAGCTTTTTTTTTTTGAAATAAAAAAAAGGCCTTGGATAACATACTCAACAAAATAAAGCCTTAGATAACATACTCAACAATTTTGTGTTTTTTTACTTGGATAAAATATTGTTATATATTTATAAATTGTAAGGTCAATCGTGACATCATGGTCATCATTACCTATTAAGTAGGTGCTCTAAGTGTAATCTCAAGCTCACATAAGCATTTATTTCTTTTAAGGTCTCAATGGTTAATTCAGGTTATGTTTTATCTGTAACGGGTCAAAAAAGGTTAGCACAAAAGTAAACAGACTCAGAGGGTTGATGCATAAAACCTCCTAAATCAGTTTACTCGAAAAACAAATTATTAATTTAATTTTTAATATTATCTGATACACTAGTTATTAATGAAACCGACAAAATGTTTCAGTCAAATGAAGCCGACTCGCTTCACCACATGTCAAAAGTTACGCTAATAATTATGTAGAAAGAAGCCTATGTTGTCCCTTCTCCTGCTTTATATACATCAGTTTATCCCTGTTTTACTAAGACTTGTTTTGTTTTTGTTTTTTTTGTTCAATGCTAGCATTAGCTTGGCATCCATTCCACGAGGAATATTTTGTCAGCGGGAGTTTTGATGGATCTATCTTTCACTGGCTAGTTGGGTAATGTGTTTGTTTAAGCAATCCTATACCCTTCTTTTGTTGTACTTCTCGATTTTACATCAAAGTTTAGAGGCCCTTTCATTTTTTAGCAATCTATGAAGTTATTAAACATCCCAACAGTAGTTTGTCTATGTGCTACTGGTATGTGTTATCTTCCTTAGGAGTAGTCCATGATTATATACAATATTCAATCTAGCATAATTATCGTGTCATATTGCAGATCATATATGTCCAGTTTTGAAGAAAGTTGTTTAGCACTAGGGCTGCTAACTAAGTACTGATTTAATATGAACTTTATATTTTTTAAAGTATCCTTCTTTGGGCATATGTTAATCTTAATTACATAAAAAAGATCCCTTGGCATGAAGTTTATAATGGAGTTGCTGTTGATCGACTTCTCATAAATTGATAATGCTACAGGCATGAAACTCCACAAATTGAAATTCAAAATGCGCATGATGGCGGTGTCTGGGACCTGGCATGGCATCCCATTGGGTATCTTCTTTGCAGGTACATTTAAATTTACAAGCCTCTTGATATTTTTAACCCGATTTTAAAGTAATCTTGTATACTTTAGGGAATTCTAGCATATGTTAATTTGCTCAATCCTTTATTGTCTGGCTATGTCATATTTTTGGATTTTTTCCAAATTTCAGATCTGAAATGTATACAATTTTTAATGCAGTGGTAGCAGTGATAATACAACAAAATTCTGGTGCAGAAATAGGCCTGGGGATCCAGCTCGTGATAAATTAAACACGGGTCAAAATCAAGGTTTGTGCTACATTGCCCTTATAAGAAACTTATTTTCTTAATGTTACAAATGAGACATATATTTCTTTTTCTTTTTTTTCTTCTTATTTTAGGTTACAATGAACAAAACTCTGCTTTTGCTGGCCGAATGCCTGTAAATTTCCCTGGACCCGAGCCACCAACTACTCCGGGACCATTTGCTGGGATGAACCGGAATGAAGGTACAATTCCTGGGATTGGAGTTGCAATGCCGTTGTCTTTAGATACATCAACACAGGGTGACCAAAAACAAGCCATATCCTCGTCAATGCCACTAGGAGCACCTCCGTTGCCACCAGGTCCACATCCATCACTCTTTGCAGCCAATCAGCAGCAACAATATCAACAAAATCCTCAGCAACCTCACCACCACCACCAAATGACACCTTTACAGCCACCAAATATGCAACATCCATCTCATATGCCACTTCTACCGCACCCTCATTTACCCCGCCCACCACCCCAGTTGCCACCTCATAACATGCCATCTTCAATGCCTGGATCCATGCCCATGCATGGTCAAATGGTATTTTTAATTTTTTATATGAAGTTGCACTTCTGTAATTCTGTTATTTACATGCAACTGTATATATTGTTTTCATTTCTGTTATGTAAAATCAAATTGTTATGCAGGGGCCAATGAATCAAATGGGTCCGCCGATGCAGCAAGGACATTTCATGGGCATGAATCCTATGCATTCGGGACCAGGAGGTCCACCACCTGGCAGCATGCCAAATATGCAGGGCCCATCAAGTGCGGGTGGGAACCAGATGTATTCACCAGGGGGTGCATTCAACCGACCTCAAGGTGCTCAGATACCCCCAATGCCAGGGCTAGGTCCATATCAGGTAACAATTTTCTGTGACTCCTGATGTCATTCTATAATTTACTGCTTGAGTTACGACGAAGCCTAATTGTTAACGTTTAGATATTGTAATCATATAAAAAAAAAAAAAAATTTAATCACTTACAACGGATTTCATTTGACATGAATTTAAATTTCATTTTGCAGCCTGGGAATCCAAGTGGTGGCGGCATGGGAACAGTGCCGCCAAATTTCGGTATGCCTTCTGGTATTCCCCCGCCACTTCCTCCTGGCCCCCCACCACATGGACAAACACCACAGTAGGTCTTATTTGTACATCTCACAGCCTTTGTTTCTTTTGCTCAAATTCCTGTATTTTTTTTGTTGGGGGGTTATCGGTATTGAGTTCTACATGTACCTTGTAGAATGAGTTTCTTCATAGTGACCATCTTGTTAATGAGTTTAGGATCTTGAAGTGTGTCAGATCCTCAGAGATTAGCTTGCTATTTGCAGTCACTTGCAGGTGAAATTGTTAAAAGTAGACCCGTGAACATTAAATTTCATCCCATGAGAACTACGTGATTTACAACATATATTCGTAGAAAGTGATTCACTGGAAACCCGGATCAGTGCAATGTCTGACTTTGATTGAATGTAAAATGTGGTCAGATTGATCTTTAATAATCGGGTGTGCTGATCTTGATTCCTATTAGCATGGTTTATAGCAAATAATGTAGTCCATTATTTGAATAGTGATACTTGTGGTATCTAGTTTCAGGCATCGCCTTGGAGCCTTACGATTTAGTTTGCCTTGAAAAATTTTTGATAGTATGATTTGATTTTGTTTGATTTGTTCGTTTTTTCTTAAATACTGAGAGAAAAATATTGCTTGCTTTGTGGTTCACAAGCCACCATATCTGTGCAAACCTTACTACAAGTGATCATTTTTATGTTTTCAAGTTTTAACCTTTTGTCTACGACTTTTATTTCAAGTAACAACAATACTCAATCCTGTCAAAGGTGAGGTACAAGACTTGAGCCTTGAAAGTTATAGTGAATGAAAAATATTTTGAAATAGTTCTTGAATAGGCAAGTTCTAAGAAACTTAGGGGGCGTTTATTAGAGAAAATACCCTTTGTTTTTCATTTTTGTATTCTAAGAAAACATGGAAAACATAAAATGCGATCAAATCATAATCCAATTTTTTTTTTCACGAAACAGAAAATACTGTTTTCCACTTTTCAATGAGAAATTAGAAAACCACTTTTTTACTGTTTTCCACTTTTCATTTTTCAAATTTTAGAAACCTCAAATTATGTTAACTCTCCCCTTACGCTTCCGTCCTTGCCCCCCATCACCCGTCGCCCCCGTCCCACCCAACCCATCCCCAAC
>JAOXNX010000035.1:12262208-12285224 GCA_028566075.1 Solidago caesia
TATATTAACACTACTCGGGTTAAACTCGTCAAGAGTGGAAGTATGCTAATATTGGTTTTGTGCGTAGTGAGACGATTAAGGTTGATTGTGAGCCTTGTTTAAGATATTGGTATGCTAATTGGTTAAATAATGAATTTGATATTTGGTTGTGATGGAAATTTTGGGATATTGATATGATTAAAATTCAAGATTTTGCTATTAGGCATGAGCTAGAATTGGATATGAGTTGTGCTTATAAATGCTAACTTAATGATGATGGGAATCTTGAATTGATTGCTTGTGTAGAAACATGTGTAAGGTTGTAAGTGTGTGAAGTGACGTTAGATGCGTATAAAAGAGAAGTTAGTTTATATATGGTGAGAAAGATAGATAAAGAAAGTGGTAGTCCACTCGGTAAATATTGAATGGTTAAATGTTGTAAGCTCATGTGCGGAAGAGCTATGTGAGAAATTGTTTCGAATAGATAACAATGTGGATAAATGAATCAAGAGTAAAATCTTGAATTGTGAAATGGCTATTTGTGTATGATGATGTATAATTTGAGGTCAAGCGAGTTGGTAAGTCATAAGTATCATGTAAACGGTTGCTAGTGTGCAAGATAGTTAATAAATAATTGTATGGGACAAATGGGTCAAATAGAAAATAAAATTGTGTGTTACGATAGTTGCAATGTGTTAAGTTAGTGATTTTTACCTAACTTGTCACCTAAACGGGTCGTGCAGATATTAATATTTATTGAAATGGTAAATTGGAATTTTAATTGTCAACACTCAAGAATGAGTGAATTAAACATGCGGAAAATTTTAGGTAAATTGTAGTAACGAATATGTGCGTGTTAAGTGAATTGATGATTGTATGAGTTATTCCGGGTTATTGACCCGTTTGGTCGTTTTTGAATTAAATTGGAAAATGATTGATTTCAAAATGTTTGAAATGATATTTAGAAGAAATTTCTAAATTTTGGAAGGTTGAAGTTAAATTTTTGGTTGAGAAACCTCTTTGGCTTGTTTTTGGCAAAATGGGTAAAACGCGAAATATGGTTATGGGATAATTTTTAAGGGGGCTATAACTTTTGTGTATATTGTTTGGGTAACAGAAAAATAAAATAATAATGTATAAACAAGTGTTAAGGTTAAAGTGTTTGAATATGTATGTATGGCGTAAGGTTTTGGTAAAGATTGTAGATTTGCCACTTTGGGTAATGGAGGGTAATCGATCCGTTTGGATGAATAGGTATGTCCGTAAGCGGGTAATGGAAAGAAAATGTTGGTTATGTTCTTATTGTATGATTATGAGATTTTACAAATGTTGGTGCTTCACTATTGGATGTTTAGTAAGTATATTGATAAGTATATGTTAAAATGTAATAAGACCGTATTATGGATTTTAGATCGGTGGTTTTCAAATTAATGTAAGGTGACTAGTTAAAGTTGAAAGGAATTATAAAAATGTGGTTTAACAGATAAGAGGTTGATAAAAATATATTTTTTTTTTACTTATTATGCATGAAGGGATTTGGTATTAAAGGTAATATAGGTACGAAGTGCAATTTAGATAAGTCTACTATTAAGATACTCATGTAAATGGTGACCGGTTAACTGAGTGCAAGTATTTATATGTTAGTTGGGGAGTGACAAATTGGTAGTTGAATACTTGAATATGATAAAAGTATATATTACAAAGGAAACCATGGAAGTAATGAATCAAAGAATAAAGTAAGATTTATGGTAACTAATCGGTAATAAGAATAGCGTTAGAAAGAAAGGAAACGATTATTGGAACAGGGGTGAGTAGATGATTGATATCGATTAGGTGAATCTCTTATTAAAATAATAGAATCGAAAGAATATAAAAGAATATGGCGTATATGGCAAATTGATTCGTGAAATAGTTGTTTGAGTCGAAAATACTTTCGGTTACCGTTGATGAGGAAGTTTATGAATAAATGAGTAAATAATGATTTGATTCTAACACAGAGGTGCTAGTGGGACTAATTATTAAATGAACGATAATGATAGTAAGATTAGAAATTCGCATAACAAATAACGAAAGAAGTCAATGATTACAATGTTAGCTATAGAATTTTATGAAGATTTTATTGAATGGTCAATGAAACATTTTAAGGTTAAGTACGAAACTTATGTTGGTGGATTAGTAAGAAAGGATTGGAAACTTGGGAGTATTGGATTCACGAAATAAAGAGATAATTAAAATGTTTGTGTATAAAACCTTGAATTAAAGAGTTAGGGATATAATTACCGTAAGAGGAGTTCATAAATGGATGGAAAAGATGAGATGAATATAAGCGTAGCATGATGGTGGAATTAGGGATTAAAAAGAAACGCACATGTTAACATATCTAGAAATAGTATAATAGATAATTAAATGGAGTGGAAATTTCGCTTGTAATTTTAAGGATAGAAATACGATAGTAAAAGTGGTTAAATTGTTAAAAGGCCTAATAGCAAAAGTCATGGAACGTAATTTGATAGGAGCGAATTAAAATAATATTATATATTTTAATTATAAAGAAGAATAAGTAAAAAGGGGTTTATTAAAAGAATTACTATGAACCAAAGATATAGAAATAAGAAAATAAAATAGGAGGTGATTATATTAAGATCATCTATGAGGAATTGATTATTGTGGATTGAGAGCTTGATTTGATAGATATTTGAGGTTAAAATTTAGACGAGCTTACTAAGATATAGTTAAATTAGAACATGCGGATTAGATATTTGAAAGGATGAACCGGTATGTAACTCGAGTTAAAATTGTAATGAAAGGAGATCAACATTGCTTTTTGATCGTAAAACTTATCATTTCTTGCCTTTCATATTAGCCCAAACTGCTGATCACATGGATAATTTTTTTCCCATTTCTTTGACCCATAAAAAAAGTCAGTGACTTGAGATCTTTTATCCCAAAAAATATAAATCCGGGAATAGTATTAATTATTTAGATTTTAAATTTAGGAAGGATCTTGGAAGTTAACTTAATTACACATAAATCCGTGCTTCTTCTCTAATATATATATATTAGTGGAAACACATGCACAACTAACATGATATTATCTGTAAATTTGAAACATGCAGGCAGGCTTTATTAATCCATAAATCAAGTGTGCAACAAACATAATTCAAAGTGAAATTATGTAAATCAATTCTCATCATCATCATCATCATCATCTTCACCCTTGTAACGACTGGAAGTAAACTTCCGGCGGCGTTCTTTTTTGGTCTCCGACACTCCCCGTGGATCTGCATCACTGAGACCCGGTGGTGGTTTACCCTCTTCTTGAGGATCAGAAGTTTGAGACTCAACGCCCTTCCACATCAAATCTCTTGACGGTGGTGGTTGATTGTCACCATTAACCCCCGAATCCTGATTATAGGAGGAGCTCTTTGGGCCGCCGTGGATCTCTGAAATCGAAGGACTTTTGATGTCACTATTAGTTGAATCCTGATCAGTGTAGGTGCTCTCTACTCCGGTGCGGATCTCTGAAATCGAAGGACACTTGGCATTATCCTCAGCAGCATCAGAATCATCCGGATAAAAGCTGTTCCTTCCCACCGGTGGAAAAGATGGAGGTCCGTCATCGGAAGACATTTTTCAGCTTGGTGGTGATCGGTTCACAATACAGACATGTTATATATATAACAATAACAATAATAAGGCTAAAGGAAAGAAAAGACCTAAAATAATAAATAATAACAAGTCTTCGTCAACTCATTTATTTTTATATTATGCTAATAAATAATAATGAATCCATCCACTTGACATATTTTATAAATACTGAAATTTAACTCCAACATGTTCAATAATTTAATGTTTCTAATAAAATAAAGAGTTTAGTATCTCAAAATGTAAATAAGTTTACACATATTGTTTTATATCGATACTGACTTTCTTACAGATTTCACAGTATTTAAAAGTTTTGTGTTCGTACTTAATTAGATCTTTTGTACTTAAACCTACGAACTCACCAAATATTGTGTTGACATGTTTCAATACACTTTTCAGGTAATTAGGCTAATCGAGGCTGAGGTAGCTAGAGCATGTAAGCATGGATCAAGGGAGCATCTGTGCATTTTTGTTAGACATACATCAGGGCTTGCGCATTTTTGTTCTGCACTACCTTGATAGACTTTTAATTCCCGAATAAAGGATCTGTATGCCCCTGTTAGTGGAAGATGTTGTAATAACATTGTGGTTGCATTTTGGTACTTTTTAATGTAATGAATGTGTTCTTGTCCTAATGTTATGTGTTCGTACTTGTTCAAGTGCTTTTCATATAGAAATATCTATATAATTGTCATGTCATGCTGTACTTTTGTGACATCCCATGATTCCGTCGAGTTGGGGTGTTACAGATATGAGAAGCAAGAACAACGAATCAACCTTATGAGTTATGCTAGTAACCAGAGACCGTTATCGGAATTGCTTATATCTGTTCATCGTATCAGGTGACGGTGGAGTACTGGAAATTGGGTTGAGAGTATATTTGAGAAGATGTAAAATAATAAATAATAATTATTAATAGATAGAAAATGCATTATGTTTTGGATGGGGAATTCCGACACATGTCCACTATTTATATTTATATTTACAATTACGTCAATGACTAACCCTCTAATTTCAATAAAATAAAATAAAAACGTTCAACATAATATATTTAAAAATGTTGCATATTATTTTTCATTTAAATCTCGATATTTTGTATTTTCTATTAGAAAGGTTTTTATGTTTTATCTATCTATTTGGATGCATCTTTTATTAAAAAAAAATTAGTAGGTGAAAATTTTCAAAAGTTATACAAACAAAAATTAATCTAGAAACACTTACTCAGGATGATTAAAATTTGTTTATATTCAATATAATTAGTGTTTGATCTTTAAAAAAAGGATAAGTGTCTGGAAACCTCTGATCTTTATAGTCGTACTAAAATGAATTATGGATAACAAAAATAACTATCGGTATTTTTGTAAGCGAAAGGAAAAAAGAAGCACCTAGCTATATCTTGCAATCACAAACCGACTTCTTATAATGTTGGAATATGTTTGCCGTTATCGAGCCCCTTCTAACATGGATTCGTGGCTCCGTCTCTGTTTTCCCATGCATACTACATGTATAATCTGTTGTAAAAACCCTCGTTAAGTGTATTTACCAGCGAAAGTTGACCGTATCTTCATAGACTAACTCACAGATAAGTTGCCTCGGTAGTAGGATAATGGGTTCGGCCTGAAAGTCTGGGACTAAGCAAGACCGGTACGAGAAAGGCTTAATTGGTAAAATTGATTCGAGAATCTCTTTCTTACTTGAGATACTATTTTACGAGTTTAACATTATATTTCTTTTCTGCCGCTACAGATCACGTGAAACTAAAGTGACATGACGTCACGTCTGGACCGGACCTTGGAAATCGGGATTTTTTTTCAGTTTTTTTACCCTAACGCAGATCTTGAACCAAATTTGATATGTATGTCTTAACGCGATCTCTATTCTTCGTTTTCTTCATATTTGAAACCCTTAAGGGTGTGTTTGGTAGGAGGAAATGAGAGGGGAGAACTGGAAATGACTTTATTTCCTTTGTTTGGTTGGTTGAGAAAAAGGGACACCGAGAAATAGCAATTCCTCGAGAAATAGGCTTCTTTGCATTTTCATTTGTTCTCATTAGGCAAGGAAATCAATTTTGTGAAGGCAATTTCTTCGTGTATTTTTCTAGAGAAATGTTTAGTTTTTAAAAAGGAGGAGTATATATTGAACTTCACGTGATAATCACATTCTTTCCCAAATCAAAACTTTTCCAACACTAGGCTCCTCCAATCGTCCCTTCATCTTCACTCCGACATCCCGGTCCTCCGTCATGGCGTCATCCTCCACCCCCTGGATATATATATATATATTGAAACTCCATCCCCAGTTGTCGTCCACCATCCTTCACTCCATCGGTTATATTCTTATTCGATGTTCACCCTCCGTGACGAATATCTTGTTGATAGAAATCGATCTTACTATACTTATAAATATATTGTTTGGGATGTGTTTCAGTCGACTCGGTTTTAGCTATGATGGAGTAGTCGCAGGCTCAACAATGAAGGAGGTGGAGGTGGTTGTAGAAACATGAGTAACAAACTAGAGTTTAGTTGAAATCTATGTTTTTTTTTTCCGATTCACGTCCACTTCGATGTGCAAGTAGTAAATTAATAGTTTTTTAATGTTTTGTTGTAGGATATATGTACCAATTATCATGTTACGGATTTGAAATTGTTTTAATTAAAATAGATATAAATGTTTGTTTGTTAGTAAAGTATATATTTAAAGGAAAATATGAATATGAGGTTGTTTCCATTTAAGTTTAGAAGATGAACTTTTCACATATCAATTTTTTAATATTTGTTTTATAATAAATAAATGATTCAGTCTTGAATTGTATGAATTAAAAAACAAAAATGTAAGGGCATGTTTAGTTGTAAAAAATGTTTTCTAGTTTTTCATTTTCAATTTTCTAGAAAATGGAAGGGATTTTCAATCTCTAGAAAACAAATGAAAATTATGAAAACGCGTTCAAAATTAGAATATGCAATTTTCATTTTCCATTTTAGAAAACTATAATACATGTTGGAGATGTGAGGGAAGGGAAAGGGGGAGATGGAAATGGAAAATGGAAAACATCAAAATGTTGTTTTCCAAATTCATGTTATAAAATGGAAAATGGTGTTTTCTATTTTCTTGAAAAACTTTTCTAGAAATTCTAATTTGATCGCGTTTTCTGTTTTCTTGAAAAACAAAAATGAAAAACAAAGGGTATTTTCCCCAACTAAACGCACCCTAAGGGTTCGAGAATAATTCCATGCTCATTTTCCCATATGTAAAACCCTTACTTTTAAAACTAAAAGAAATAATCATAATATATATTCAAAGCTGGGGATATCATCCGTACTGTAATTTTACGCAATCTTAGATACTGCTACTTTCACACATCGGGGATTTATTATGTACATTTAATAAACTCCAAGACAAAACAAATTTTTTTTTCTTTAACAAATCTACATTACCTATTATTTTCCCATATTTTTAAAGGGAAAAACGAGTATGCTTCTAGCAGCATACACATCCATGCTTCCTTCCTCACATCATATATCCCACGTGATAAATAGCCCCCCCTGAATTTAAGGTTTGTGAGGGGAAAACATGCTTCCAGCAGCATGTTCGTCAACCCCATTTTTAAAATACAATTTCATTTCTCTGATTATCCTACCAAATACATGAATTGATTTTGATCATTTCAGAATCCATTGACTTTCTAAGACAATTTCATTTCTCGCTTCCATTTCATTTCTCTATATTTAAGTGTCCTTATTCATTTCTCTCTTCTTCTTCTTCTTCTTCCAAGTTTCGTCTACTGATTTCATTCATACTAATAATTTGATCACAGACAACCAGATGTTCGATTAAAGAGGCTGTGCTCGTGATCTCCGATTTGTAAGTTCCGATTAAATATCCCTTTTTGGATCTTTTGTATCTGATGTTTTCATCTTTATAATAATAATAATGAGATTCAATCAGATTTTCAATTTGCACCGAGTTGGAGGATCAAGATTCCATCAAACTTGAAATAATAGCTGCAGCACAGAGGTCTGGTCTATATGGCATTATTATCAGACACCAAGCTTACTTCCTTACTAATCCCACTCAAAGATGTACGAGAGGCAACCAACAACTTCCATGAAGACAACATCATCTCCACCGGTGGATTTGGACCCGCCTACAAAGGTCGACTCCTCCTGCGGTCCGGGAAGTGGATCAAGATTGCTGCACGCAGGTTGGATCCTAGATATCGCCCAGGAGAGTTGGAGTTTTTAACTGAAGTTACAGTGCTTTCTGATCTCAACCATCCAAATGTGGTCTCTATGATTGGGTATTGTGATGAGGAAGGCGAGAAGATCATCGTAACCCCATATGCAGCCAAGGGAAGTCTGGGGGGTATTCTACACAGGCCCAGGCTCACATGGAACCGGAGACTGAAGATATGTTTAGGCGTGGCTCGTGCCTTGAGTTACCTTCATTTTGACGAGGGGCGTGATTATGGTGTTATACATTGTAACATAAACAGCGACACAATTTTGTTAGACGAGAATTGGGAACCCAAGTTATCTGGTTTCGAAATATGCTTCAAACAGCCGCTTAACCGAATGGATAGGGTCATCCCTTGTGAAACTCTTGGCATGGAAGAGTATATGGACCCAGAAAATGAAAAAACCAGAGGCGTAACCTACAAGTCGGACATTTACTCATTCGGCGTCGTTTTATTTGAAATCCTGTGCGGGAGGTTGGCGTTTATTGAGGAGGAGGAGGAGGCTAACAGTTTATTAGTTCCATGGGTCAGATCTGAATACAAAAACGGAACGGTGGAGAATGTAATTAATACTCATCTGTTGAACCGAACGTCCATGCAAAGCCAATCGGTCCAGAAATTCTTTAAAATAGCAATCGATTGCATAGAGGAGGAGCGCACACGCCGCCCAGATATGGATAAAGTTGTATTTGAACTTGAGAAAGCATTGGAATTTCAGCTGCCATTTGAAAATTTTGTAAGTCCCCTTCTTTGTTTTTGAATTGGGTCACATCCTCACATTTGGGCGGGATAATATTTTAGAGTACAGGTATGCAATGCTGGATTCCCAGACTCGTATTGTGTATTTAGCGTGTGAATTGGTAAACATAATAGAGAATAATTAGGATAGATAAGTATGTCGTATTCATAGAATGTTAGGATATTTATACTGTATACATAGCATTTTGGCGGTTAATTTAAACTGGTGTGCTGGTTCCTTTTGTCGCCAAAGGACACGACTTCTCCTAGGTATCAATTCGGTATACAAGGCACTGTTTGGATGTTACTTATGTAACATAACTATTAACCCGATGGATTCTTTGTTTTCTATAAATAATAGTATGCCTTCTGAATTTTCTTGGAAGTACAGGCTGTAACTCTCTTTCCCCCTTGTCACAATGTTGCAGGGATTGAACTCAAAACTCTTGAAGATTCCACTTGCTGATATAAAATTAGCCACAGAAGATTTTTCCGAGAGATACAAAATCGGGCGTACCAAATACTTTACTTGGTATAGAGTAGGACTCAACCATTTTAATAAAGAAAACCCTTCCTCTGTAGAAGTGAGGAACAACAATGTAATTATACGGCTCATCGATTCTCACATTGATAGAGAAGAAGTGTTTTTTAGAGAAGCCAAAATGCTTAGTGTTGAGCATTGCAACATAGTTAAGCTACTTGGATTTTGTCTTGAAGGTTGGGAGATGATCCTTGTCATGGAGAATCCTCCTAATGGATACCTAGCAGATTGTTTGCAAAACGTCAACAAAAAGCGTATCTTGACTTGGGAAAAGCGTTTGAAAATTTGCATTGATGTTTCACACGCATTGAATTACCTTCACTCCAAAATGGAAGAACAAAAGAAGGTAATACACTACGATATAAGTAGCGAGACCATTGCTTTGGACGAGAATTGGGAGGCAAAGATTGTTGAGTTTGGGCCGCGGGAATACGTTATACCAAATCAAATTATCAAAACAGACTATGTCGATATAGTTGATGGCCCGGATCTAGAATGCAGTAAGTTAAGAGAATTAGATGTATACCATTTTGGTATGGTTTTATTTGGAATTCTATTTGGGAAGCCAACCTATAACTCTCATCTTTTTCATGAGAGTCAAGAAAGTCTGGCGTGGGATGCAAGGGCGTGTGATCCAAGAAACCGCTTTCGCAAGGTAACACTAGAGGAGATGATAGATCCTATAATAAAGGAAGAAATGGGTCAACACAGTTTTGCTCAAAACAGAGGACTCAACAAGGCTTCTTTGAACACATTTATTAAAATTGCATATCTGTGTTTGGAAGAAACTGAAGACCGACGTCCAACAATGAAAGTCGTCGTCAAAGAACTTAAGAAAGCTTTATCCTATCAGGTAAGTCACATATGTATGTAATCATAAATTGCATATTGTTTGATGCATGAGGAATAAGTATACATCACATAAAATGCTACCATTTTTTTTTTTCCCCGTAATTATTGCATTAAAACTATGTTTTTATTTTTCATATTATTGCTTAAAGGATGAAAGAGGAAAACACCAAGACATGAACCTAGACTTTGATGAATTTAAGAAAGGATTGGTACTCAGCCTCATGCATGAAGTTTCTGTAAGACCCTTCTTTTTTTTTCTTTTCATAATTCTGTCATATAAATTGAACTTATCTGGTTTTGGTGGCCATTATCTTAAATACAATTAGTGAAGTAGAATTTGACAAAAATTATATAGCTAATTAAAGATAAGTTAACTTATTACTATTATAAGTGTTGTGTTTGTTGTCAAGTATAACTTCGGTTTTAAACCTTGATGCGTCGGTGCGCTTCTCACTTTATAAAACCAAACTGTTTAGTGGTTTTCACTGGTAACATATAGTTTGTAGGACTATGTTTTTATTTTTCATGTTATTGCATAAAGGAGCACGGACAACCCCCAGACATGTACCTAGAAGATGTCAATGAATTTAAGGAAGCGGAAGAACTCAAGGCCAAGTTCAAAATTAATGTAAGACCCGTCTTTTCTTTTCTTTTCATAATTCTTTAATATTAATTGAATTTATCTAGTTTAAAAGGCCATTTTTAGAATCTAGGGTTGATTCGAGTGGTATCTTTTGTATCTCGATTCGAGTTTAGAATTTGCTCAACGACTAGTTCGGGTAGTGTTTTCTGTATCCTGTTCAACCGTTGCCTATCCGTTTCATTTGATTTTTTTTAACATTTTCTATACGTTGCACCATTTGATTGCTGTCATGTATGGTATTGATATTGAAACTTAAGCTAGACTTAAACACAAATGGTTAGTAGTTTGTATTGGTAATATATATATATATATATATAATTTGTAAGAGTATATTTTTATTTTTCATATTATTGCTCGAAGGAGGAGCAAGGACAACACTCAGACAGGGACATAGATGCGTATGAATTTATGAAAGCAGAAGAGCTCAAGGCCAAGCATGAAATTTTTGTAAGTCCCTTTCTTATTCTTTCATAATTCCAGCATATTAATTGAACTTGTGTAGTTTTTGTTAGTGTCTCACATACAAAGATTTATACTAATATCATCGAGAGAGAATTGAGACTAAAGTACTAAACAGAGAATTTATGTAATAAAAATCTCTGTTTACAAGGCTATTTATATGGAGTTTACAATATTTATGCTAATTAATAATACAATTGCTATAAAATACTTAGCAGGTAAATGCTAATATTATTTTCAGGATTGAATCTTGATTAAAACTCCAAACAATATTTTTGTTATTATCTTTAAAAGAAACGAAATAGAATAAGCATTGAAATACCTACTAATTAAAATAGCTAGTCACAAGTTTGTTTGGAAAGACATGCAATTAAACATTGGTTTTAAATCAACACAATAACAGATACTATAAATTTCTATCATCATACCCTGATCAATGTACACGACGATTAGATTATAATTCGGATGATTGATTTGTGAATGGCTTTTAAGTACTTGACTAAGAAATATTGGCCCAACTCTGTTACCTTGAATGAACAAAATATATATAGTCCTTGAAGCATAGGACCAAAATAAAACCTTGATTGGATAGAAAAAGTGATTGAACAAAAATACTCTCATCAAGAAAAGCCTTCCTCACATACGACCACACCAAGAAACCATAGGAAATGGAAAATGCGACTAGGAAAAGCCTCGCTTCACTAGTACTCACTAACATGTGAGGTTACCAATGTAGTCTTAGCGTGATACAAAATAGTAGTTTCTTCTCCATTATCTCACAAGTATACGTTGTAACTCTCTTTCTCCCTGGTCTAAAAGTTGCAGGAAATGAATTTGGAACACTTGAAGATTTCAATTGCTGATATACAATCAGCTACTAAGGATTTTAATTGGGAATACATGAATGGGCGTTCCAACTATTGTGCTTTCTTCACAGCAGAACTCCATTTTGATAAAGATTCTTTAACTGTAGATGAGAGGAATAAAGACCAAGTACACCAAAGGCACGTCACTGTCTTTATAAAACGCGTCATACCTCGTGTGAGACTATTTTTCGATGATGAAGGTGGGGTTTTTGATGTCGACAAAATAGGACAGTTTTATACAGAAGTCAAAATGCTTACTAGTGTTAAGCATTGTAACATAGCAAGCCTACTTGGATTTTGTGATGAAGGTTCTGAGATGATCCTTGTCATGGAGGATCTTTCTAATGGAATCCTTAAAAATTATTTGTCAGATGATGGCAAGATGCGTGCTTTGACTTGGGAAAAACGTTTGAGAATATGCGTAGATGTTGCACACGCATTAAACTACCTTCATTCTGAGATGGAAGACCAGAAAATGATAATAAACCGCAGTATAAGTAGCATAAACATTGGGTTGGACAAGAATTTGGGGGCCAAGATTGTTGACTTTAGGCTGTCTTTATTCCTGCCTCCAAATCAAGAAGATGAAGCTCTCAATTTAGAAATCTCTGATATTGATCGAGAATATGAATATAAGAAGACTGGTAAGTTAAAAAGAAAATCAGACGCTTATATTCATAATATCTCTGATGGCGCACCTTATTACATAGATCCAGAATATAAGAAGACTGGTAAGTTAAAAAGAGAATCAGATGTTTATAGTTTTGGAGTAGTTTTGTTTGAAATTCTATGTGGGAGGACCGCTGATGACCCTAATTACCTTGAGAAAAATAACAAAGGATTAGCTTTTCTAGCAAGACAATGCTCAAACATGGGGACACTAGAGGAGATGATAGATCCTCTGATAAAGGAGGAAACCGGTGAATACACTTTCATTCTCAACAAAGGACCCAACAAGGATTCTTTGGCCACGTTTATTGAAATTGCAAACAAGTGTGTTTCAGAAACTCAAGACCAACGTCCAACAATGGAAGTCGTTGTCAGAGAACTCGAGAAAGCTTTGTCTTTACAAGTAAGTCAATGTTTTTAGACTTTTCATTCCTCACCATTTTACAAATTTTCATAATACATAAAAGTTTTTATTACCAGTTTAGTTTTTATCACTAATCATTTTCTTTACCAATTTCCAACACCATTTGGAATACCACCAAAGCCACCTTAGCACTAGATTTTTCACCAGTTTATAGTCATTCATTGTTTTGCTTGTTATTTTATTATAGCGTTCACCATTTCCACACATATATTTTTTTGAACACTGTTTCTATTCATCATCAAGTTTTATTTTAACAAGTCATAGTTATCAATGTTTGTGTTTTTTTTTTTTTGTGTCTCATGGTTGACAGATAAACAAGAAGAACAATCCTGTAATTTCACTGGAAGACGTAAAACTGGCCACAGGAGACTTCGATCCTAAGAATTACATTGGTGGAGGAGGATTTGGGGAGGTTTATAAAGGAAAGCTTCGAAATGGCGATGAGCTTAAAATCATTGTTGTAAAGCGATTAAATGATAAAGGAAAGCAATTCACACCACTATTCTTGAGGGAACTCCAAATTTCTTTGGAATATAAGCATGAAAATGTCATCGGTCTTGTAGGCTATTGTGATGAAAAGGATGAAAAAATCCTTGTTTATGAGTACGCGTCAAGAAGTAGTCTTGATGGGTATTTGAAACATTCTTCTCTTACATGGCTGAAACGACTGAACATATGCATAGGGGTTGCAAGCGCGTTGGATTTCTTTCATGGAGGAATCGGAAAACAAGCAAAGGTGGTCCACAGGGACATTAAAACTGCCAATATTCTACTAAACCATGATTGGGAGGCAAAACTTGCCGATTTTGGGCTTTCATTGATAAGTCCAATAACTAAGGAAACAGACTATGTCATCGATGGTGTGTGTGGCACAGAAGGATACATGGACCCACTTTACAAGAAATCAAAATTCCTAACTATAGAATCCGACATCTATTCATTCGGTGTTGTTTTATTTGAGATTCTATGTGGGATATCAACCCATACAATTCTCAAACGGGAGGGTCACTACCTACCAGATTTCATTAAAAGAAAATTTGAGGAAGGAAAGCGCGAAGAGGTGGTGTTCGAGCAGATAAGGAAAGAGATCGTGCCGGAATCATTGACTACATTTCAAGATATTGCGTATAGGTGCCTAAATATCGAAAGAGGAGAACGACCAAATACAAAAGAAGTTTTAGTGCAACTTAAAAGGGCATTGGAGTTTCAAGTAAGTGATTATCATTCAAAACAAGTAAAACTTTAATGATATTGTTTCCTATTTTCTATGAAAACACCAACGATGCAATAATTGTTAGACTTAGAATATAATCAAGAAATTCTATGTAATTAGAGTCAAAAGTCAAATAGAAAGTCAAAATAAAGGTCAAACTGTCTAGGAAGGGGGTATGTCGTTTGGGTATTATGAACCTTCAACATATATGATAAATACCTTGTTTATCAAAAATTTCCCCACCCTCCCTCTGTTTTCATGAGTTCCTGCACATTCAAATTGTGTAAATTGATTGTTCATTTAATAAAGGGATGTGACTAAGAAGTATGTAATCATGTATATGCAGATTTCTAAGAAGACTTGAGGTATTTCATCAAGTTGGAAGATTGAAAGTCAACGAGGTACCATAACAATGAGTTTTAAGGATTGACGGATGGACGGATAGAGGTTAACATATAGAAAGTCAACTCGCAAAATGAGCTTAAATTGATTGCATTCCTGTGAAACTGAAGCTTTGTAATAGTTACTAAGGAACTATGTTTGCCTTGTTGTAACTTAGCATGTTTTCCTTTCGTTCTACCTTTGAGCTTCATGAAACGCGCGCTTTGCACCTTCATCTGACTTCAGTATAGTTTTCATCATCACTGTCATGCCAATCTCATATTTCAACATCGTTTTGTTTGCTTAAAGCCGGATACTTATTGGTCACAACAATTTGTTTGGACGGGCTCGTTTCATTAGGTTTGGGGATGCACCCAAAACTGGAAATTCGCTCTCATTTAGCTTCGATTGCGCTTTCTTGCTCTTGGGGACCCATACTTCTTGGTTCATTTTGTTACTTTTTCTTAGGTTCTTAATAAATTTCTTTCTATGGTACACAATAAATCCATCATCATTTGCTAATTTCTTTCCATCTTGTGGTCTCGGATTCAGATCATTGTAATTTTTATTTTCTTCATCTGTTATTCTGTTGTCTTTGGAGGCATCTCTTTGTTGTCATTAATTGGTTGCGTTTCATTTGTATTATTTTCTTTCACCTTTTCCGCCCAAGTCATATTCTTTTTTGGTCCTTGTATTGGCTTGTGAGTTTCATTGTTTTTATTCACTTCAACATTATGACTTTGAAGACTATGCCCGAACACCCCACATCTAGTACAACAAGGGGGTTTCCATTTATAGGAAAAATCTAGGTAGTTAGTCGAACCCCAAAATCTGGAGGTAAGCCATTAAAAGCGAAAACATTAACTAAAACCCGTGCATGAGGGATCAGACCTTTTTTTGGGTAAAAAGGATTTTACCCTGGTTAGATTGATCGGACCTTTTTTCAAAACACATTTATCGAAAGTCGCTTTATCCCATCACCATCTTGCATACGCAACTAATAATCTCTCCAGTGTTGCCTCCATTCCAAGCGCACGTAGCCAAGTTTTTATGGTAACCCAAATTGGAACCGATGAAGGCTCTTTCTTACGTAATATCAACCCCGGCTCCCAAACATGAAGGAATAAAGGGATGTTTTCAACGAGCCACGGACTTCATTTTAAAACTTGATTCAAGCCATCCCTCCGTGTCGAACTTAAAAAAAAAAAAAAAAAAAAAAAACCCTCCTTTCCTTGGAGTAATTGATTTGAGGCCAAATTTGTGCCACATTTTGATCAAGTTTTCTTTAATCACAAAAGGTTAAATGCTCTTAGTTTACTTTCTTTTTCCTTAACCATACTAGTTTTTTAACCCGTAAATTAACTTTAAGGGGCGTTTGATTTATGGAATGCAACGGAATTGAAATTAGATATTTTTTCTTTTAAAGTTGTTCTTGGTTGGGTCATGAAGGAATCGAATTCCATTGATTGAATGCATTTCATCTTTAATGAACCCATCCCATAACCCCAACATCCACCTGCAGTCATTTCAACACATCACCAAAAATTGATATAATCTAAATTTGACCATTTAGCATTTTTACAATGACGAATATTATATTATTGGTTTACAGCTACAATTGTCATGGTGTTTATATACTAATTAAACGAATTTTCATGGATTCATTAGATGGTATTTTCCTAATGAAAGTTTTTGTAAGAAAGACCAGTCAGGACCGGTCCGGGCTTTTAAAAAAGACTGGTCTTTTTCTTGAAGGGTTGAACCGGGCCAAAATAGGATCGGGTGAACAACAGGGCCAGGCCGGGAATTGCATCTCTATAAAACTTGATTTTAGCTTGCTACTATACATTGGAAGGGTAAGCTGTTTTTTTTTTTTGGGTGCATATTACTACTTTTTTATTGACATTTTAGCTTGTTACTTTACATTGAAAAAATTCATGGATAGATCTTGGATGTATCTTGCACCGAAATCAAGTCATAGCTTTAGAGGTGGTATGAGTTCTTTTTCGAATTTTGCATTCGAGAAATCAAGTGTTGATGGGAAAAATACCATGCGCCTGTGCACCTATTGCTTGAACATGTTTTATTTTAGAAGAGAATATGTCTATCAGTCTATGATCACTTGCTATGTTGGTGATTTCGTTCAAAATATTCAAAATAGTTATATCATCATCAAGTACAATGCATAATGAAGAAGTAGAGATGATTCACCATGACATAGAATGTTAAATGATCATAGAATGTTATCTTGCTAGTTTTTTTGATTACCATCAGTAATATTGAATGTTCAAAAAAAAAAATAAGAATAATATAGTAAAACTCAACATCTTTAGTGGTATACAATTTATCGAAGAGATATTTACTTTAGAAAAATTTTATTAGCACTATTTAATAAGACGTACGTTAGAATAAACAAAATAAATTTACAAACTGGGAATCCTTAGTGTGCGTTTAGTTCTAAGGACGTCGATAAATAGTTGGAGCTTTATTTAGAGGTAATGAAAATAGATTGTAAGTGAGTTGTTTGCACGATCAACGTTATAAGAATTCGAAGTAATTATCTAGGTGAGTATCGTAAAGAACTTAAATAAATGGGAACTGTAAAAATATGATTATGAATAATAGATAACTTACAAGTATGATAGGATCTTTTGGTTATAAGAAACAGGATGGTATAGGGATGTTAATAGGTTGATTAAGAAAGAATTTATTAATTTGCCGATAGCAAGGATCAATTCAATCTAAAGATTGAATAGGACGTGTTAAGGGAAATTATGATTATGTATAATATCACTGTCTCTAGTTATTTGGATTAAAAGGTTTGAAGATTTGTTATCGTTTTTAGATGAATATAATGAATAAGTGAATGATAGTTTGATTATAAGCACGATATGTCAATGGAATCGACGAGTAATAAAAAGGGATATGATATATATAGACCTATAAATGATATAGAAGATATTGTTATCATTACTAATGGATAGATATGATAACGAATATATGTGGTGTAATAAAGATATTTGATGAAATACTTATGGTAATAAACAAGAACTTCTAATATTAGAGAGAAGTTGAACTTGTAGAGATGTATAGAAACGACATTACGATAAATAAAAGTTGTGAAATTGCATTGGCTGAAGAAAATAGTAAGAATTATGATATGAGGTACGCTTCAATGCTAGAAAATATTAAGGAGTGATACTTTTATAAGTAATTGATCGAGAAAGATATGTATAACTAATCGAAGAACCTATTGTTATAGTAGAAGAAATAATTAAGAAGAGTTCAAAATAAGACAATAAAGATGTACCAAGTCTTGAGGAAGCATGAAAAGATGTCGAAATAAAATTGGGAATCCGAGAGAGATATTGTTATTTATTATTGATATTATATATGGCTTGGATCACGAGGACGTGATCCGTTCTGAGTGGTGGAGATTAGTAACATCCCAATTTTTAAATAAAGTAATAAAATAACCTTTATTGTAGTTTTACCTTTAAATTAATTTCCTAGTAATTAAATTTGAGATTTGGAGTTAAATTAGTTAGAACCTTAGTGGATAGAGGGTATAATACCCATTTAATTTTGCAAGGGAACGTGGCACAAGAGAAGAGTTCCAGCTCTTTGATGTTGATGATTCATTTTTCTTTTCAATGTCACCTACTCCTCCACCTTATTTCTCTATTTCTTATTCCAATTCATTCTTTCATCTTTTAATCTCTTCTTTATTCTATCAATAAGGAAATCTTGCAAGAATAATAATAATGTCATTCTTTGCTAGTAAAATGTAGAGAGTGAATGCGGATGTGGTTGTATGTGTGATTGAAAAAGGGAAGATGGTGATTTTCTAAATCCAATAATCTCACAAGTGATAATAATAAGATTGTTATTTCCAAGTATTTTAAGCTAAGAAGAAATCGAGGGATTTTAGTGTGTGTATATGTGTGTGTGTCGACACACAAGGAAGAGGGAAGAAGAAATGGGTGATTTTGTTCTAACCACTAGTATTGTTATCTTCTTGAGGTAAGATTTTCACCTAATTGATTTATTCTAAAATTAGGGTTCTTGGTTTCTTTAAATTGGGGGTTTTGATAACTAGAACCTTGATGGGTTTTGGTAATGTTAGTGAGTTTATGATGTTTGGGGATTTTCCCATTTGGGTAGTGTTTGGCTAGTGGGTGATTATGATAGTGATATGTAGAAAATTATGTAAATGAATGCATGTTTGAAATGGTGATTTATAATGAATGATTTAAATGAAAAATATTGATAGATGGAATCTATGAGTTGTGAATTGGTGATATGAGAATGTGATGAAATGAGATGTTTAGCCAAACACTACAATGGGAGGGTGAAAGATTTTGGTAATGTGAGTTTGGTTAGTTTTGGTATTTACGAAATTGTATGGTCATAATAGGTGCTTGAATGATTGTGAATTTGGATTTCATTGCATATTGTGGCTAAGGTAAGTATATTCATTTATATGACTTGTATGATGAGGGTTAACATGAGTCATGTGAGACCGGTGGGCGTTGATTCATGTTGACTTATGTGATTTATGGGACATTATGTTGATCCGTTTGGAGAATAATGCTTCCTTGTGATTTATGGGACATTATGTTGATCCGTTTGGAGAATAATGCTTCCTTGTGATTGTATGGACATTATGTATATCCGTTGGGAGTATAATGTTCCATTCTTGGTTAGGAGCATTATGTGAGACCGGTGGGCGTTAATGTTCCTAGCATGTTACTTGTATGTTATTATTGCCATGATATGTGTATATGTATTTGAATGTACTTACTAAGCATTTTGCTTATTGTTTAGTTGTTTACCCTTTTATAGGTGAACCCGGAATTTAGATCAATGGTTATGGTGCAAAGATAGATTATGGCCTGAAGGTAGTGAATTATGGTTAATGTATTCGATGGTAGAATTCCCGTTTGACCCGGCTCTTGGTATAAAGATTTGAATGGTTTGTATATAGAATTACCCGTTATGTCGCAAAAGTGTAAAGTTGGGTAATTTCTTGTCATTTTGGTATAATGAAAATGAAATGGTTATTTTGAGATGGCAAGTTTAGTGTCAAAGTCATTGAAACTCTTTGTAAATACGTAAAATGTTATTTTGTCAAGTTGGGTCAACTTTGGGCAAGCGACCCGTTTGTAATGTAAATGTCGTTTTAAATGGGTAGATTGTTTTGTAAAGTTTTGGTTGGATTCGAATGTTGTTCTGCAAATTATATGATTATTCGGAAGTGTTAAAATGGGTTTGGTTGATGTCAAGCAAATTTGTGGGTTAAAAGACAAAATTTTACATTTTGTTCAGGTAGCACGACGTGCCACCTGTAGTGTCACGCCGTGCCCATCTGGGATTATTTTCAACATTTCGTTCTGGAGTTAAGGAACGGCGTTCCAGTTAGGTTGTCACGCCGTGCCAGTTAGGTTGTCACGTCGTGACTGTATTAAAAAAAAAAAAAAGGTTTTAAAATTTTGGGTGTTACATTGGGTCCAAATCCAAGTGTGAGCAAAATGCTCCCCGGGCTGGAGACATGTGTTTTTTTCGAAAATAATCGGGTTTTCTCTGGACTTGGAGTTGAGTATATTAAAAGACAATGTCGCTGAGCTCAAATTTGTTGTTCAAAAATAAAAAAGCCTATTTGCTAAAAAAAGGATGATATTATTGTTTGAAAATGATTTTTATTATATATGGTTGGTAGGTTATGTTTGTTATAAGTTTTGTATAGTGACAATGTAAAATTAAATATCGATAAAACATTTTTATCTAATGTAATAATGAAATTCTCAAAAAACATATTATCCAATGTATCTATCTAATAAAACAACATGACACTCACAATAAAACTTACATTACAATGGCCAAATCGATAAATATTACCCATCTATCCCAAAATAAGTGTTTATAGTAAAAATGACATGCAATTATATAAATATTACTACATATTATTCGATGACAACTTTACCATTATTTTTTACAAAGATCTTTAAAATATATTTATGTAAAAAAAGTATTAAGGGTATTATAGTTAAAAAAAATGAAATTGCGATAGTATAATTAATTTAACATATTATTCTATAACTATTAATATTTATGTTATTATGAAAACTTAATATATTTATCTCGCGTATTATACGGGAAAATAATCTAGTATATATATATATATAGAGAGTTAATTACAATTTTCGTCCCTGTCGTGGTCCCCACCTTGCAGCTTTCGTCCTTAGCTTTCATTTATTACAGTTTAAGTCCAATTTTTTTTTGCTCCGTTAACACTTTTAGTCCAAAGCAGTAACGTCCGTTTAAAATGTAGTCATGTGCGAGGCACATGATGGATATAATGGTCTTTTCATGACACAAGGACCAAAAGTGTAATTAACTTTAAATCTTTCACCTATCATCATCATCATCATCTATATCATCTATAATTTTTTTTCCAGATCAATCTTCTTTCACCTATTATATATATATATATCATCTAATAAAGCATAAAAAGATGCAGATATAATCTTTTTTCCCTATATATCTGTACCTATATCTATATATATATATAATCTATTTAATCTATCTCTCTATCTATATCTATTTAATCCATCTATACCTATCTCTTTGGTGGTACCGGCGGGTGGTACCAGATCGAAGTATATATATATATATATATCCATTGTATATCCCATCTTCTTTCCCTATATATCTATTCACGAGCTCCTTTTCTGTTCCATTGTATATCCGATCTATATATATAAATATATCCGACACACACTCACACACACACACACACACATACACTCATGGATGACTTTGTTGGATTCCCGATTTCCGGCCACCCCCTTATCTTTCCGGCCACCCCCTCATCAGCCAACAACGCCGAAGATTGGGTATAGTTGCTTTAAAGTGTTGCTTTAAAAATCAGGTGAAAAAGATGAGCATTGGGTAACCTTAATAATCTCATACCCTTTCATCAAAAGAGTTGCTTTAAAGAGTTGATGGACACCCTCATCAAAAGTCAACTCCTTTTCACCTGATTTTTAAACCCCTCATCACACTTTCATCTATATTGTTACCGGTAATGGATCATCGGGAAAAGATGACCAGTTGATGGACGCTGGTGACAGATCGATTGGCCAGTAATGGAGTGGTTGACCGTTGAAGGAGTAATTGATTGACCGGCGACGGATTGATTGGCCGGTGACATATGTATATATATATCCGATCTATATATATACACTCACATATATATATATATATATATCCGATATATGTGTTGTTGTCTACCCGATTTGTTTTGGTTTCTGCTTTGTTGTATATAGATCCAGTTTCTGTTTTTATGTGATCATGTTTGGAATGTGATGGATGTTGATGATGATATAGATATAGATATAGATAGAGATAGATATAGATATAATGGTTACACAGTTGATGATGATGATATAGATATAGATACAGATAATATAGATAGAGATATAGATATAGATATACAGATGATGATGATGAGATGTAAAAATTGATGAGTTATTTACACTTTTAGTCCTATAGTAATGAAAAGATCAAAATACCCATCATGTGCAGGTCATGTGACCTTTCATTTAACGTCTGTTAGTCATTTGGACTAAAACTGTTGATGGAGCAAAAAAATTTGGACTAAAACTGTAATAAATGAAAGCTAGGGACGAACGCTGCAAATTGGATATCACGACAGGGACAAAAATTGTAATTAACTCATATATATATGATGGGTGGAGGTATGGAATTGTAAATAGATAGAGAGGTAGGGTTAATAGAGATAGATAGATACAAAAGTAATGCGTTTATATAAAAAAAATAGAGATAAATAAGAGGAGAAGTTTTGACCTATTTGCACCCCTCTAACCTTTGAATAGATGCGCCTCTCTTCCTCCTTCTTTCTCTCATCTTCTTCTCAAACCCCTCCCTCCCTCTGCCTGCAATCTCTAATCTAAATCTTCAAGGGCAGATCTCATAATTTCTAAAGTAAATAAAAAGTTTCGATTTTTAACCCTAATCTTTATCAGGTATTTCCTTTTACTTCCCCCCCACCCTTTTCCCACTTTCTCCCCCAATTTCTTTTATAATTATTCCTTTCTTTCACTTTTTGTTTGTGCCCCTAATTAGCTTCTTTTAATTACTACTCAATTTTAACTAGATTTGTTTAATTTTCAACAATTGTATTTATTCTGATTTGGATTCATAATTTTTCGTTTCTTGATTTGTTGGGTTTGACTATTCTTTTTTTTAAAAAAATTTTTTTTTAAAAAATATTTGTTGTATGCCTGTTAACTGTTTGTTGATATGCTTAGCTGACTTTAAAGATTTGATGTTTAGTTAATTTAGTGTCT
>JAOXNX010000035.1:12285324-12295557 GCA_028566075.1 Solidago caesia
TTGTTGTATGCCTGTTAACTGTTTGTTGATATGCTTAGCTGACTTTAAAGATTTGATGTTTAGTTAATTTAGTGTCTTAATTGTTTCTTTTATACTTCTGTTACATATCAAGCTGATTAATTTATTTTATTTCTTTTAAATTGTATTCTTGTTACTGTTTAATTAAATGCTTAGTTCATCTTAAAGATTTGATCTTTAGTGTTTTAATGGTTGTGTAGTTTGGTTTTATAAACTTGTGTTATATGTAAAGTTGCTTTTGTATACACATAATTTGTTTAAGATATGTGATGATATTTGGGTTCTTTTGCTTCATCTTAATGAGTCATATAATGTTGTTATTAGATACATTATGTTTTTATATTTCACACAATCCGGGCCCTTCTTTAACATGAGTTTTGTTTTTGCTTTACAGATTTGATTTTTTTCTTTGACTTATAATGTGTTGTGTGGTTCTGAATTTTTATTCTCTTTTGCTAATGTAAACATAGAGGGATCCTTGTTCAGGGTATGCGGGGAAAGTCGAGTCTTTTGCTTTGATGTATGTGGCCTTACCGGTATTTCCGTGGCCAATTCCAGACATCTTCTCTCGCCATTCCAAGATGTAAATTTACCCAGTGAGGAGGTGTGGGTCTGCTGTTTGGAAAAAAAAGTGTGGTGCGGGTCTTCTTGTAGACCTTCGGAACCCCTTACTACTAGGCCACCTTGGCGATGATTTTATTTGTATTGATTTATAGTTTGTTGTGTGATTCTGATTTATTATTATTATGTGTTGTTAATATCATGAGTGTATTTGTTCAGTTATACTCGTGTATTTGGTTTGTATATGGAGGTTCACTGTGAATTTTTTTTTTCCCAGTAAACCATATCAAGGTTTAATATCTTTAAAGTTACAGAAATGGCAATAGTTTCATCAAAGAAGATGATAGCAATTTGCCAATATGGGGGTGATTTTGACACTTATGATGATGGGTCTATGAATTATATTGGCGGGGAGGCGTATGCTGTTGATCTTGATGAGAATATGCAGTTGAGTGGTTTCAAGCAAGAGATAGCTGAAACTATCGATTCAACTGTTGACGGGATGATAATTAAGTACTTCTTGCCTGGGAACAAAAAGAATCTCATCACCGTATCTAAAGATAAGGACTTTCAACGAATGGTGAATTACTACAAAGAAGCTGATCAGCTTGAGGTTTTTATTATGAAAGAAGCCCCTCCCGGTAAAAATGCCAAGAAAAAGCAGCCTGCCCGTAGGTAAGTTACATATAATGATTAACATGTAATTATGGAATGTTAGGATTTGCATTTTGGAATTGATTGTTGCAATATGGTTGGATATAAGCTCTTTGAATGGTTTTTGTGATTGCTTTTCAAATTGATTATCTGATTATTGAGCTTTCAAATGGTAGATAATCAGTTTTTAGTGTTTTTTTGAAACTGATTATCTGTTTACATTAGAGTGAAGTAATCAGTTTGCAAGTAGCTTATCCAAACTGTCTTATTCAAAAATGCTTAGGGCGCGTTTAATTGTGGAAAATGTTTTCAAGTTTTCAATTTCTGATTTTCTAGAAAATGGAAGGAGTTTTCCATCTCTAGAAAACAAATGAAAATTTTGAAAACGCGTTCAAACCTAGAAAATTCTATTTTCATTTTCCATATTAGAAAACATGTTCTAATCTACTTGGTGGAGTGGGGCGGGGGGGTTCGGGGGGAGAGTTAATATAAGTTGAGGTTTCTAAAATTTGGAAAATGGAAAATGAAAAGTGGAAAACAATAAAAAAGTGTTTCTAATTTCCCATTGAAAAGTAGAAAATAGTGTTTTTTGTTTTCTTGGAAATTTTTATGGAAAACTATGATTTGATCGCGTTTTCTGTTTTCCATGTTTTCTTAGAAAACAAAAATGGAAAGCAAGGGGTGTTTTCCCCAACTAAACGTCCCCTTAGCTACTTTAAAACGCATTCCTAAGCCCTCTCATTTTCAAATTATTTAGAGGTCGAATAATCAGTTTCATACCACAGCAGCAAAGCTCATCTAAGAGCGATATAATATTACTAATTTACTCCATTCTGACCTGATTTGAGAGACTCCTATTTTCGTTTTATGAACCTTATTTACTTCTTTGATTCTCATAAAAGTTCTTTTGTGTAATTTTAATCTTTACCTTTTACATTAATATTTTGCTAAACACTATAACATATGATATTCGTATTATTTTAACTTTATACAATGGAAGCACGAAGAAATGCTAGTTTCTATTGCCCTTTGTATTACAGGTAGAATTGCAGGATGGGCAGGTTAGGTAACGGATCAAACATGGATCTCTTTAAAACTTGCTAATTTCTATTGCCCATTTTATTACTGAGTATCATTTTTTGTCTATTTTTCAAAATATTTATAAACAATTAATATGTTAGTTATGTATATAAAATGATGGCTCTTCATTAATAATCTATTTCTTTGAATAAAACGATGATGATGTATGCATTGAAAGTAGATTATGGGTGACTTTTAATTTGTTTAATTTGTCCCCCTTGTATCAATTTCTTTTTCTATTTAATCCATTTGACAACATAAATTAACCCATTTCTATTGGGTTTAAATTGCCACTTTTTTTTACACCTAATATCTTATGCTGCCTATCGACTAGCGCTTAATCACCTTCAAAATGCAGATCCAAACATTTAAACACACCTCTAAGTCAGATAATCAATCTGTGTCTTAAAAGTTAAAACACACAATTTCTACAGAAAATATCATTTGCTGATCAGTTGTTTAATGTTTTTTTAGGCCACAGAAGACACCACCAAAGCCGGAATCGGCAGCAATTGTCCCAACTACCCTTGCTGCTGACCCGAATCCTGTCCCAACTAATGCAATGGCTCTTAGTGAAACTGTTGACATTGAAACCACCAATGATATCACTCCGGCTGTTGTTCCAATTTCTTCCAATAATCCATTTCAAATGGCTGTCATCGATAATGAACGTCTTGCTGCAAAACAGTGGGAAAATCTCATAACTGGTGTAGGCCAAAGATTCCACTCCCTGGCAGAATTCCGGGAGGCCCTGAGGAAGTTCTCAATTGCACATGCTTTCAACTTTGTGTACAAAAAGAACGAGAATGAACGAGTAACTGTGATATGTAAAGCCGAAGGTTGTCCATGGCGTATCCATGTATCAAAACTGTCCACCACTCAGTTAGTATGTATAAAGACAATGAGACCGCTTCATAATTGCCAAGGAGTTACTTCAAAAGCTCCATTACGGGCTAAAAGAAGTTGGGTCGGGAATCTCATCAAAGAAAAAGTAAATGAATCTCCTAAAATTAAGCCTAAAGACATTGCAATCGAACTTAAACGGGATTATGGGATTGATTTGAATTATTCACAAGCAAGGTGTGCTAAGGAATATGCAACAGAACAGCTTTTGGGGTCATATAAAGATGCATATAGCGAGCTACCATTCTTTTGTGAAAAAATAATGGAGACAAGTCCTGGAAGCCTTGCTACTTTTAGTACAAAAGAGGATTCTAGCTTTCACAGACTGTTTGTTTGTTTTCATGTTTCAATATCGGGTTTCTTACAAGGTTGCCGGCCCCTTCTTTTTTTAGATAGTACACCATTAAATTCCCGTTACCAAGGAATGCTATTGACTGCAACTGCAGCCGACGGTGATGATGGTGCGTTTCCAGTAGCGTTTGCGGTTGTTGACGAGGAAAATGACGATAATTGGCATTGGTTTTTAACTCAGCTTAAAATGGTTGTCTCGACACCTGGCCGAATTACATTTGTTGCTGATTTTCAAAAGGGTATTAGAGAATCTTTAAGGGAAATATTTGGCGGGGAGTGTTATCATGCTTACTGTCTCGGGTATTTAGCAGAAAAACTTAATAAAGATTTAAAGGGTCATTTCTCACATGATGCTAGAAGGTTAATGGTTGAAGATCTTTATGCAGCTGCACATGCACCGAAACTTGAAGTTTTTGAAAAGTGTACTGAAGACATTAAAGCCATCTCTCCTGAAGCTTACAATTGGGTCATAAGAAGTGAGCCCGAGCACTGGGCCAACACGTTTTTTGGTGGGTTGAGGTATAACCATATGACATCTAATTTCGGGCATCTTTTTTATGCTTGGGTGTCTGAAGCAAATGAGCTACCGATAACCCAAATGATTGATGACTTGAGGGGTAAGATGATGCAGTTAATTGACACACGAAGAGTTGAATTGAGTCAATGGATGACTCGGTTAACACCTTCCATGGAAGAAAAGCTAACAAATGAGATCATAAAGGCTCGATCAGTTCAAGTTTTGAGGTCACAAGGAAGTAAATTTGAGGTTAGATATGGTGAGACGGTTGATGTAGTTGATATTGAGAATTGGGATTGTCAATGTAAAGGGTGTTTGCTAACAGGTTTGCCTTGTTGCCATGCTATTGCTGTGCTGGAATCGTATGGGAGGAGCCCGTATGACCATTGCTCTAGATACTTTCATGATGAGACTTATCAGTTGACTTATGCCGACTCAATCAACCCTATACCGAACGTTGAAAGGCTAGTAGATAGTGAAACTGAAGATGGTTCGGTTCTTGTGACCCCTCCACCCACTATGAGGACACCGGGCAGGACCAAGATAAGGAAGGTTGCACCAGGTCGGATTGGACCCTCTGACTTCCTTAAACGCCAACTCCAATGTGGGAAGTGTAAAGGGCTTGGTCACAATAAACGATCATGCAAGTAAGTATTCCCTTGGTTTGTTAACTAGAATTATATCCTCAGGTGGGAAAACATCTGGCTTGAAGGGATGAGTTATGGGTCAAAATGGGTTTGGGTGTAAATGCATAATTTCTTTTAATGATTGAGTTTCATCGCCCTAAGCAATTTTTGTTCGATTCTTTGTATAATAATGTATCTTAATTATGATTACAAAATTTGTTTGACCCATTTAATTTGTTTGACCCATTTTTGTTAATGTAATTTTATATGACATTTTTGACAGTAAAACAACACATGAATCGACCCATTTATAAGTAAATAGAATGAAATCGCTACGTTAAATTAATTCATCCTTTGTATTCACTTTGATCCAAATATTTGTTTCCCAGGGAGATTGATTAATATGCATGCTGCTAATGGTCAAAGATAACAAAGGGGTTGGATGTCAACGCAAAAGTTTGGATTTAGGATTCTTGATTGCAGTTTCTTTCTTAGTTTTTTTTTTTTTTTTTTGTCTGATGTAAATGCCGATGGTGATTTCATTAGCACGGGCTTTGCTTTTGGTAAAGATACTTGGTGCTTAATATTTATGACTGAACTATGTAGGGAGCTTTTAGCTTTTGAACATTTTTATGGTTTATGCACAGTTGTAGTTTTTGGGTGAGCCCATCTGGTTCTCTTTGCTATACTTTGGTTACTGCATCATTAAGTTTCTCAATTCCACCCTTTGAGTCACATAGTCATACCCTAAAAAACCGGTTTTTGAAAAACCGGTTTTCTATCCAGTCAAACCCGGATTTGACCAAAACCGGTTTGGGTTTTGGAAAACCCGGCGGTTTGAAACCGGTTTGGGTTTCGGGTTTCTGGACCGGGTTCAAATCGGGTCGGGTTCGGTTTTTGGCAAAAAAAACCGAAAAAACCCCGGTAAAAAACCGCTCCACGTTGACGAAAAACCGGTCTGAAACCGGTTCGGGTTGGGTTCGGTTTGGGTTAAACCCGGTTTTTGGGCATGACTAGAGTCACATATGTTGATCATTACTGTTGGGTTTTTTTTTTTGGTTATGAAAGAGAACTGAATTTCTAGTTGTGTGTTTTGAGCATCAATATGGTCAGTCACATATAGAAGCTAAGATTGCCATTATAATAGAGAACCCAAACTAATTATAGATAAGAGATTTATCTTACATTTATGCTACACACCAGTTGCACCACATTATGACGAAGCTGTTTATAAATAAAACCTTTTGCCAAAACAACATACAAAACCAAACTCAAGCAAGATATCAAGCAAGATATCCATATCGGTTTAGTGTAGAAAGTGCCGAGCTGGGCTATGACGACAGTGAACATCAAGCAAGATATCCATATCGGGATTAGGCGGAAAAGGAGCTTCACATGTTCGACTTGGTTAACGGTGCAAAGTCTCCGATTGTCCTTTTTCTCCGATGACGAGTCTATTTCATCTATGAATGCTGCCTTGTCCAAGAACCTGTTAAACATTTTGTGAATCTGAGTGTTTCTGTACGTGTGACCACAGCTACCACAGCTAAAAACACTCCAAGCGCCACAGCTACCACGACCCCGGGTATGCCAAACCCCCACCCCCATCCAACGTAGTCTTGAACATAAACGACCACAAGTATCGCAGTAGTGGCCCCAAGTACAATACCCAAATACCACCAGTTGAAAAATGAACTCTTGGCGGCCTTTTCCTCTGGGAGGTGGTCATCGAATTGATCAGCCGCAAAGGTCTGAATACAGGGACGATGACCACCTTCACCAATGTTGATAATATAAAGTGCTAGAAAGAAAGGTAGTGTACGATGCTTCAATGGGATTGCTTCTACTGATATGACTAACAATACTAGTCCCTGTTTCCAACATCATCAAAATAAAAAATAATGTGTTACAAGTATTATTAACGTAGTTCACTATTAAATTATGATTTGCCACTGCTTAGAATCCAAATGAACAAACTTATCTTCTCATATGGAAATTGATATTCGTACCATAACTTTTAATTAATTTATTATAATTTACAAGTGATACAACAAACTGTAATTGATGCATGAATGTGGTAATTTTATTAAAAGATGTGGTACTAATATCATCTCTTTATATAAGAAAACCTCCCATCTCCTAGATTAAACACGTCATTCCCATCAAAATTATAATTTTAAACCTTAATCATCACTTTAATAGATTATTAAAATAAAATTAATCAAAATAGATAATAACCATCAAAGTTATATTTACAAAACTCTATCACCACTTTAATAGAACTAGATGCATGCCCGCACGATGCGGCGGTGGGTGGTGGTGGCGGCAATGGTGGTGGTGGTGGCGGCGGTGACGGGTGGTGGCGGCGGCGCTGACAGCGGAGGTGGCGGCGACGGGTGGTGGTAGCAGCGGCAGTGGTGTCGGTGGTGGTGTGGTTATTAACGTAAAAGTAATTGATGTAAAAGGGGTTAGTGTAGTTATTTTAAGGATTGAGGGATCTATGTTGTAAATTATTTCATTAAGGGTATTATAGGCATATTAGGTGGAGATGTTTAAATTAGTAAATAAAGTTGAGGGGTAAATTTGTCAGATCTAGAGGCTTTTTGAGAAAAGGGAGAGGGGTTGCTCCTTTATTAAGGAGTATAGATATATTAAAGGGTTTTGCTAACGTGCATAACATGATTGTACTTTTACCATAAAATTCAGATGTAGACTTTTAATATAAAAAGATACAATTTTTTTATGCATACTTTAGCATTTTCCTATATTAAAATATAACTAACCAAAGTAATTAATAAGTGGAAAATGAATATCTTGGAAAATAAACTCTTAAGGGTACGTTTAGTTACAGAAAATTTTTTCTAGTTTTCCATTTTCATTTTTCAAGAAAATGAGAAGGGTTTTTTATCTCTAGAAAACCCTTAAAAATTTTGAAAACGCGTTTAGTTGCAAGTTTGTAAAACACAAGGAGTTTTCCATTTCTAAAGTGGAAATATTTAGAAAACTATAAAAATGAGTTTTCCAATATGTAGTTATAAGTTGGAAAACATAGTTTTCTGTTTTCAATGAAAATTATTTTGCAAAAAATCACATTTGAACACGTTTTCTATTTTTCATGTTTTCCTTGAAAATTTTCTAGAAAACACTCATAGTTTTCTATAACTAAAATCACCCTTAACGACTATTAGAAAATGACACCACTACAACAAATATGTCATCTCTATATATTTTATTCTACACTTTTGATAAATTAGTAAAATTTTGTTAGTTTTTCCACACTGTTTTTTTAAACGGTAAATTTGGGCTCAGCGGCATGCCTTTTCATATACTCAATTCCAATTTTCAAGAAAATCCATTCTGGCCTTCTGGGAAATCCCATGTCGCCAATCTTAGGAACATTTTGCTCACATCAAGATTTGAACTCAAGATCTTAAGTCTTCCCAAAAGCAAACAAATATAAAATATAGCATTTTTAACACTCAAATGTGTGAACATAAATATTTTCACACTAATAAGTTCATACAAAACATATATTTATACGCATTTTATAGTACTAGATGGTACCCACGCAATGTGGCGCGTACCATGGCGGCGGCGGTGAGGTGGTGGCGGCGATTAGTACTGGAGGTGGCGCGACGGGTGGCGGCGGTGTGGTTATTATTATAAAGGTAATTAATGTAAAAGATGGTAGTGTGGTTATTTTAGGTGTTGGAGAATCTATGTTGTAAATTATTTCATTAAGAGTATTATAGGTATTTTAAGTGGGTATTATAGGTATTTGATAAACTCTCCGTACACGATTTTTTCCGCAAAATATATTTCAAGCGAGCGTATAATGTATGGGTTGTTATTTATTTGTTATTTTGTTTTTTCTTCTAGTATTCCATTTATAAAGTTATCACCTAGCTTGATGTAATTAATCAATTCAAACATGTTTTGCATTTGACACAATAAAATTGGTGCTGGATGAAATAATTCATTGCTTTGTTTGGGATAAAACGGTTAATTTTGAGCTACGGCCATTTTTATAAGTTATGATATAATTTGTTGGCCTCTATTGTAATAAATTGTTTTATTCTTCAAAATGTGTAGGATGGAAATCCTAGTGTTAACTAAGATGCATGTCAGTGTTAACTAAGATGTAGTGTCAATAGGAAAAAAGATGTAAGTTTTCCAAACGATACTGCATGTTAGTAATATTTAAGTTGTATTTTAGTGCATTTTAACACACTTCGCACAGGAACCCCTCAAACTTGTAACTTTAAGGAGTCGAACACATGACCTGCTAGTAAAAATTAAAAAAACCTCTTTACATTCCTATGCATTTGATAGTTAGATTTGTGGTATATCACTATTCATTATGACATTTACAAACTAACGCAAACGTTAGTTTCAAAATTATATAGATGTCTTTTCTTCCGCTCAACAATTTGATCCTTTAACAAATAAACAACATTATTATTATTTTTATTATTATTATTATTATTAATATTATTATTATATAGAATATTTTTATTTTATGATATTAAACTTATCCTATTTTTTTTCTTCCTTTAACCCTATCAATTTATAATTATAACACATTCAAGTAATTTGTTTTTTGTGGCCCGTCACCAGCTTCCCCTGAATTTTGATGAGATTAATTCAGTGTATGCAAATAGACGACACATGGATTATACTATTCTCATTTCAATTTATCTTTTATCATACTATGTAGGGGTGTTCAAAACTATCCGTATCCGAACCCGTTATCTGAAAATATCTTTTTTTAATATATGAAAATAACCAAAACTATATGAAAATATCCAAAAGGTTTATTTTCAATATTTGAAATATCTGAAATTATCCAAAAACATCTGAAAATATCTCAGATATTTCTTTTTTTTTTTTTAAATTGGATATTCAGATATCCGAATAATTTCTGATATCCGGACTTCGGATATCCAAATTTTCGGATATGAATTTGGATATTGAAATTCACTATCTGATATTTCGGATATCCGATTTTGAACACCCCTAATACCATATGGCTTCATCTCCTTTTTAGACATATTTTTAAGCCAATGTTTTAGACACATCTTTATCATTTTTCATACCAAAACGTTGTAAATACAAGAAAGGTTTTGAGAAAAAATTAAATTAAAAGTAACAATGATGTCGTCACAAGCAACCAGATCGAACAAAAAGCTAGAACATTCGTATATTCTAAATTGGGATATTTATATGACACATCCAACGTAAACAAACAGCATATATAAAGCATATCATATTCCAGAAATGTGTAAAATAACATTTTATTAACACATCTGGGTTCTTCTTGATTTAAAGTACTTACAGACATTGGTGCCTAGTTACTTCCCATGGGTTGAATATGGTACGGCACTCGCCGCCCCCCAAACGGCGTCTAACAGAATTGATTACTGCTCGGACGATTAACCCCGAAACAGGTCTTTATAGCGAATGGATTCCCTTATGGAGTTGCTAAATCGTTGCATAGGTTCCAGACAACTATTGCTACTTACT
>JAOXNX010000035.1:12319817-12331790 GCA_028566075.1 Solidago caesia
AGGCTGCGTACATCTTACCTCCCTCAAACCCCGGCTGTTGCCGGGATTGAGTAGCGGTTGTTGTTGTTGTTGTTGTAGTTGAAGCAATGAATAATTATAACTGTGAATAATCCATTTGAATAAACAGTTGAAGCAATGAATATATATATTTTTATCATAACCGTGATCATTGAATAATAATAATAACAATAACAACAAAAATATTTTATATGTATCAGCTTAAGTGATCATTTTTATACGAGTGATTAATTGGTGGAGAAGAATGGTTTTGATGATACTTGTGATTAAAAGATACTGTGATTAACTGGTGAAGAAGAAGAATGGTATCAATCTTTTAAAAAGATACATGTGATATCAGTGGAGAAAAATGGTTTTGATGATAGTGTGCACTGCTAAGAATATGATAAATCAGTGAAGGAAATGGTTTTGTGAGAAAAACGGGGGATATATATTTTTATCATAACTGTGATCAATGAATAATAATATTAACAATAACAAAAAATATTTTATATGTATCGGCTTAAGTGATCAATCTTATACGAGTGATTAATCGGTTGAGCAGAATGGTTTTGATGATACATGTGATTAACCGGTAGAGAAGAAGAATGGTATCATTCTTTTTAAAAAGATACCTGTGATATCGGTGGAGAAGAATGGTTTTCATGATAGTGTACTGCTGAGAAAATGATAGTGTACCGCTGAAAAGATGATAGATCAGTGGAGAAGATGATTTTGTGAGAAAAAAAAAAAAGGATACATGAGTTTTTAAGCTATCCCAATAAATAAATAAAAAAATTGTTAGCTTCTATTATTAAACCATCGTTGTAATAAAATGAAAACTAGAAAAATGTTAAAAACTGAAGGACAAATTCCAATCACACATTTTCCCCAACTTCTTTCCCTTCTTTTTTATTTTTTATTTTTTATTTTTACCTTGTTTTTTTTCTTTTTTAATTTTTTAAATATTTTTTATAAATAAAACCCACTAAATTTTTTTTTTTTTCCGGATGATGATACAGTACAGCGTAGCCCGTTCAGGTGGGCTTCGCCTTTACCGGGGTAGCCCTTAAGGGTATTAATAAGGGGTAGCTGGTGGGGTGATAGGTCATGGGGGTGTTCGGTGATGGGGTAATCTACCTGACGGGCTCCGCCCTTAGCCGCATGGGTTCCGCCTGAAAATTAAAAAGTCGTCAAAAGTATATCGGATGACCTCTCTAATGAAATAGGACGAAATTTTAAGAACACCCATATAATTTTTATAATTTATCGGTTTTTGAGATAAAGAATTTTGAATGAATTAGATGAAACTAGTGATTTATAGAGAAGAGTGAAAAAGGAAAAAATGCGCGGTTGAGAATTGTCCCTTAGTTTTCACCTTAATTATTGTTTACAAATAAACATTTACCTATTAAACCATTCTTCAAGTGGCTTCTATAAAGTTGCTTATATAAACCTAAAAGCCATAAGCACAAAAGTCTAACCAAATACTAAATCAACTTATATTGTCTGAGCCAATTAGCCAAATAAGTTAAAATCATGCCAAAAATGCTAGGCCAAACACTCCTAAGATTAAGATCCTTCCTTCCTTTCTTCCATCCAAGTGTTTGGTTTGTGGAGGGAGGAGAGCTAATTCAGGAAAACCATAAAACACATTATCTTGTTCATTCATCCACAAAACATTACTATTACTATTATATTATTATATGTAACTAACTACTACTATTACTTTTTAATTAATAATAATAATAAAATCATTAAATTTACAAACTAATTACAGAAAAAGACCCATCTGAGTTTCCATTGACAACTTTTTTTTCTCTTTTGGAATCAATGTATATTTTTTTAAAACAGCAAAACAAGACAACCCAACACCAACATCAACAACAACAACACAAAAGAATAAATCATAACTCCTTGTGTTGTTCCCCTTTATTTTGTTTGTTTATTTGTATTTGGAAGTATTAAATTTCTAAGTTTGCACACCACACATTTGTTGTATTGCCTCTGAGGGTTACATTGATGATACAGGGTGAGTTCGATCAGGGGTGATATATAAATTAGATAAATATAGAAATTATTAGTGTGTTTTTGTTGTTGTATAGATAGATTGTGAGATAATGAGCAAAGCGCTGTTGGGCATTTTGAAGGCAGCTAAGATTAGTAGGAGGAGGAGGAAATCACAAATATTTGCTGCAAAGAAAAGGGCAATCAGCATTTTCACTACAATGTCTGTTGCCCATGTTGATGATGATGATGACGACCTTGTTTGCCTTCGCCAAACAGAGAAGATATTCTCCAATGGTGATATATTTATCGGTCAATGGGCTCCTACCCGTATTCCTCATGGGAATGGCAAGTATTTATGGTCAGATGGGTGTATCTATTTTGGTGAATGGCATAAGGGTATGATTTGTGGTAAAGGCAAATTTAGTTGGCCCTCTGGTGCCACTTATGAGGGTCAGTTCAAGAATGGTTATATGGATGGTGAAGGTACATTTACGGGTTCTTTTAACGATACTTATAGAGGTTATTGGTCCATGAATAAAAAGCAAGGAAAAGGGATTAAAAGTTATGCAAATGGTGATCAATATGAAGGGGAATGGAAAAAGGGATTTCATGATGGCCAAGGCAGGTACCATTGGAATAGTGGTCATCACTATATTGGGCAATGGAGGAATGGGAAGATGAATGGGAATGGAACCATGATTTGGGCTAATGGGAATCGGTATGACGGGTGTTGGGAAGATGGATTACCTAAAGGGAATGGTACATTTCATTGGCAAGATGGGAGTTTCTATGCGGGTGTTTGGAGTCGGGATCAAAAGGAACAAACTGGCAAGTTTTATCCCTCCACTTGTTTAGATCCTCATGATGATTGGGATCCACATCAGCTGTTTACTGTTGAGATGGGTGAATGTTTGATTTGTCAAGGTGAAACAATTACGATTTTTCCTTCAGATAAGGTGTTTAGTTGGTCTATTGAGGAAGAAGAGACACCACAAAGGAAGATTTCAAGTGGTACGAGAATGTCGGTTGATGGGAGGCTGAGCAATGGCGATACGTCGGCCACAGAAGGTAATAGTGGGAATGGATTAGTTCGGAGGTCGCTTAAGATCAGGATGCAGCCTGCAAAGAGGCAAGGTGTGACGATATGCAAAGGCCATAAGAATTATGAGCTTATGCTTAATCTACAGCTTGGTATAAGGTATAAACTTGATAAATAATTATCATAACATGCTGTATGTGCTGCATATATGGTAATGTCCCGTGCTTACACATGGAAACCGGGTCAATCATCACGTGGAGTTGTTTGGTAAACCATAGTGATTTAGTGCTAGAATGAATCAAGGTTTATTGACTTGGTATCAAATGAAATATTGTCTACTTGTTTTGAATTGATAGAATTTATAACTACATGGAAAACGATTAGTTAATAGTCAACTAAGCAAGTAATCTATTTACATCTTCTTGTACTCATAAATGGTCACTACAGCATAAATTATCCGTAGCATGTAAATCAAATCCGTAGCAAGTTTTCTTATTTTTGGAAGAATAAATATGATCATAGTTATTATACGTGTGTTATAAGCTGTAGTATTCGTAAAATATGTAGGTACATTTTGAACAATAATCTGAGTGAATGCTACCAGAAAATAATTTGCACCGAGATTGACATTGCCCAGACGCATAACCACTTAATTCTGCTTTCACTTTAAATGAGGAAGACCAAAATGATGATTTATCCACATCTTCTTTTTCAAAAGGTTTTTTAGGTGTAGATAATGTATGTATTCATTGAATCCTTTTTACTCTTCTTATAATTGGCACATAAAAAGTTGAAAGTTAATAAGCATCCGAGTCAAGTAAATAGTTTTAAGATTGTAAAACAACTAACGATATATATGCTCACGAAATAGTCTTAAGATTGTAAAACAACTAACGATATATATGTGCTATTAATTAATTGTTTAATTCCAGACATTCTGTAGGAAGGCCTGCTCCATCTAAATCTCTTAAACTGAAGCCTACAAATTTTGATACTGAGCAGAAGTTATGGACCAAATTTCCTCCCGAGGGATCCAAACATACTCCACCTCACCAGTCGTGTGAATTTAAATGGAAAGATTACTGCCCATTGATTTTCAGGTTAGCCCATAAATATATGAAACTTCAGTTAGTAAAGGTGGAAAAATGGCGGATAAGGCAGGTTGTGTATTGGGTTAAAATGGGTTCGGGTTGACCTGAATTACTTTCTGCCCAAGACATTTCATTTATATAAATAATTACTGTGTTAATATGCTTGCCGAAGTTATATATTTTTCAATAAAAAGATATATATATCTAAATAAATGATTTAGGAAATTCCATGCCTTAAAGGCTTAATCTACTCAATGGGTGACTTTTAAGTTTTGACCCTTTTATTTAAAGCAATTATTTTCTACTTTTTCCATTTACCATAAGTGACCGATTTATTTGTAAATCGATTGATATTACCACTTCTACTCTTAGATTATATTTAAAAATGTTTGAATTTGCCGCCATGTTTTTGTTTGGCCCCTTAAGAAAGTAGTTGATTTAGCACTCCACTGGTTTGTGTTGGTTTCAGGACTCTCAGGAAACTATTTAATGTAGATCCAGCTGATTATATGTTATCTATATGTGGAAATGATGCTCTTCGGGAGCTTTCTTCCCCTGGAAAAAGTGGAAGCTTTTTTTATTTGACCCATGATGACAAGTACATGATCAAGACAATGAAGAAATCAGAAGTTAAAGTGAGTCAATCTCAATTTAATCTAGAATATGCAGTAATTTATGCTTTATATTATATGATTTACTAGTTATTTACTCAAATGAATACCACACCAGGTTCTAAAAAGAATGCTTCCCGCATATTTCGAGCACGTGAAATCCTTTGAGAACACCCTCGTCACAAAGTTTTTTGGCCTCCATTGCGTGAAGTTGAGTGGACCTATCCAAAAGAAGGTATGACAAGTAAACCTTTTTACTCCAAAAAAGAAGGTATGACAATGTGAAACCAATAGATTGGTAGAGGTGGTAACTTTGACCCATTAACTTATCATGAGCCAATTATGGATAAGTTTTTATCTTTAATGGGTCAAACATTTAAATTTATAAACGGCAAAGAAATGGGTCAAATGGCAAAAGTCTCCAAAAGTATATTTTTGATATATAAAACCTCCCAAGTCGTTCTTTTAAAAAAAGTTTGATTGTTATTGAGATAGTATTACTTTTGAGATCATATTCAAATCACTAATTATTAATATCAAATTTAAATATCTTTGGAATAATGTTTTTTTAGGTCAACCCGGTTTGATTGACCCTGTACCTGGAAACTATCGGTTTTGATTCCTGTTACCCCAACCCTCTGACCCGCCATTTTGTCACCTTTAAAGATTGCTATGAATTTGGAGATTTCAATGTCTTAGTGATCAATGCCCTTGTATTTTTGGATTCATGAATCATGAGGCAGGTTCGGTTTGTTATTATGGGAAATTTGTTGTGTACCGAAGTACCTATTCACAGACGCTACGACTTGAAAGGGTCTTCCCATGGGCGAATAACAGATAAACCGGAAACTGAAATAGATGCAAACACCACGCTTAAGGATCGTGATCTCAAGTTTATTTTCCGGTTGCAGAAAGATTGGTTTCAGGAGTTCTGCAGGTAAATTGAGTGCTTTTTTTTATACCATCACTCATTTTAACAAATTTGGATGGTCATAATCGTCAGTCGTCACTTGCATCACTTCCCTGATCGAAGCAGAAGTTTCCCTTTTCCGATTTTGTTACTCGTGGATGTATATAAGATTGAAATGTACTTGGCTTGGTTTCAAGAATCAATTTGCTTGAAAAAGTGCCAATAAAGAAAGAAGAGAAAAAAAAATTCTTGCATTGATAAACGAAATATTACAGACAATAATTATTATTTCGACCCATTTACTAATGAATAGGTCGATTTGGATTGGGCTTTATCTCCAGTGGTTCATATGAAAAAGGGGTTGAAAGTCGTGCTTGGTTGTTTCCGATGCTAATCTATGAAATCACTTTTTCTAAAGATTCAAATCTATCATGAAGTAATGTTTATAATTTAGGGGAAATTCTGAAAAAAGGTAACATTTTTACATAAGATCCTATTTTAGGGGAATATAAAATATTTTTGAACATATAAAAGAGCATAAGTTTATAAATTAGCGAAAATGGTAATGTAATCTTTTTTAAACACTAAATTTGGTTAATCAATTAAGAAATTTTGGATTATTTGTTATCTTTTTTTTAAATATTTTTGATATTATGTTACTTTTTTTTAAAAACTATTGAAAATTATGTTACCCTTTTTTGTTCAAAAGCATTTTACCTTCCCTTATTAGAAAATTTAGGTAAATATACTCTTTTTTTTTTTAATTTTCCCTATAATTTATTATATTTTCTCCAAGAACAACAAAAATGTGTTTCGGGCTCGACGCAACCGACACTAGTCCATTTAGATCCAAACTAACTAAAAGTGGAGCGTTTCAACCCAGGCCCTTTTTTACGTGTCACCCAACCCATCTTACCCAAACATCTTGCCACCTTTTATTTCTACTTACTTGGCTTATCTAATTTAGTTGAATTGGTTTGTTTTTGATAGTCAAGTCAACAAGGACTGTGACTTCCTTGAACAAGAGAAAATTATGGACTACAGTCTCTTGGTTGGCATCAGCTTTCAAGAAAGCAGTAGGATAGCAGTGGAAGGTAAAACACACAGATTATGTCTCTCTCTCTCAAACAGAGTATTGGGTTAATATAACTTAGCCCATATGTGGGTCTAGGGTTTCTAGCATTTGGGTTAAGTTTAGCCCGATAGTTCAATAATATCCATCCACTTATACAACTTATTGAGTGAAGGAAAATCATTTTTGCTTTGTTTTTCAGCCAATGCCAAACTTGATAGCACTGGATCAAATCCTAGAGTTTCAACAGATGGGGATGCTCCTCTCAATCCTGCACGGTAACTAAAGTTGTGAAAATTTTATAAAATTGTTAAGATTCTTGGGGTTGGGACCAGGGACGAAGGGTTTACAAATAGGCTTGTCGGGTATATTGGGTAGCGAGTCAAAAAGGGTAGTTTTTTTTTTTGACTGGGTCAACCAAAAACGCCTTTTCCCCACATTTCTTAAAAGAATTGTAAGTGATTGATTAGTGGTCATGTACTATTATAAAAATGATCTTATTTCAAAAATAATCTAAGCCTTTTTTATAAAAACTATTTAGGATGTATGCATTAAAAATTCACTGTGCAAACAACTTTAAACCAGTTGGCCCATTTCATTTTTTGCTATCTTTGTGTGTGTGTGAGTATGAGATCAACATAACCCGGATCAACAAATTTTTAAGTTAATGGGTCAAATGAATAGTTAAATAGCACTCAAACAACCTCTTGATGACATCTAAAGGAAATAATTCATATAAAGTTTATCCTCAACCTCTCCTTACTCTTGCAAACCTATTACACCTATTCTAAGATCGACAGTTAGTTGTACAGCAAATGAAAAATGAGCTCAACAAATTACCTGCATCCATGGTCATTGCTAAGATTGGGGGGAAGGGTAATGGGGGAACCCTAGCCTCGGTATCACAATTGGATACTTATCAACTCACCCCATATGAGCCTTATGATGCCGGTACAATACCTTCATCCTAATCCCCACATGATCTGGGCACCCCGAAGGATCGAACCCGCGTCTTTAGAACTTCACATGTGGGTCTAGGCTTCATTGGTAACGGGTACCTTAAAGAAATTATTTTTTGTGCCAAGCGGGGATCGAACTTTGGACCTTAGGGTCACCAAGTGAGAAACCTTACCACTAGGCCAATTCCTTGTTGGTATATACGATCAAATTTCTCCAAACAATTCCTTACAAAATTTCAATCTTTTGCAAAACTTTTATACTTTAAAAAGGTATATATAGAAACACCTGCGTTCATATTTTTGGAAGTTTTTTTTTTTATATATTTTTTGTCTATATAAATATAAATAAATATGATACCATATGTTTTATTAAAATTTATATTATATATTTATTAACTTCATGATATTGTAACAAATTAAATTTATAGGCATATTTGAAGACATATTTTCACATCACACGAGCAATTGACCCATCTAGTTATATACTCTTGTGGCAGATTTACTTAATTGTAAGATATATTATTATTATTATTATTATTATTATTATTATTATTATTGTTATTATAAATTCAAGTCATTTATTATGGATAGCTCATAAAAGGTCATCTTCGACTCCAATTTAGAAAAACCTTCTACATATTTGTAATTATTTCCAACTCCACCTTATTTATGTAAACTTACACTCGTATAAAAGAGTTTATGTAACAAAATGTTATTGGTGACTTTGATTTGGTTACCTTCCCGAGTTTCCTTCTTTTTTGGTGCATAATATTATACAAAAACGAGTTTAATTAGATTTATGGTGAGAGCTGAATATAATTTTACTCAACTTTTCTCCAATTTATTGACATTCTTAACCAGGTTCATTTCGTATATTTTAGAGTTCCCTCGCAATAACATAAATTAGGCCCTATAAACACAAAAAGTTTTCATTAATAATAAAAAATAATAAGTATATATAAAAGTTTTTTTTTTTCTTTTACTTTGTACAATAGGTTTTGAAATAATTTTGAACTCAAAATATAATTTTATTTTCATTTTTAGACTTGAGCTTAAAAATCAATTGGATTCTACATATGAGATTTGGTGTTCTATATATGGTATGTGTCATGTGTAATTGGGCTGCCTACACATGTCCATCACCAGTCTTCTACATAACCCTTACTATGAAGTGTATGTTAAGTTTGACAATGTTATTAAATTAACATTGTTTGGGGCGTTACAACTTATACTACCGAACACAACTATATAATATACTCAAACGAATATCACATGTTATGCTTAAAGAGCATTTTATGTTAACTTCTTATTTATTTATGTATTATGAAATTAAGCATCAAATAACATAGAAAACAAATATTCAGAAGATGAAAAAGAAAAGATTATATAAGAAAAGAAATAAGATTTTAATTTTATGAATTATGAGTATCAATATCAATATTAATGTAAGTGCATATTTGTTTATTAGACACGTTAAGAGTATATGAATTATGAGAGAATATACTTGATAAACCAATTGTTGCATTGAATGATGATGACCAACCTGCCTCCAAAATATATTTTCCTTATTCATCATTTTAATAAAAAAGGAATAATAATAATAATAATCTTCGATCAATAGTTCATTCAACTAGCTTTTGCTAACTCTTCAACACGTGGTCTCACTTCACCATTTTTAAGGTGGACCACCTCCACTATATATACTACCTTTCAACTCCCACTTTCTCCCTCAAACCAAAACACAAACCCAACACAATACACACACTCTCTGCTTCTCTCTCTTTTTACACACACTACTTCACCTTGTTTTTACGCACACTTTACAAGAATTACAAAATAGCTCCTCCAATCAATCCTAATGACTTCTTCTACTACTTCTATTTCTACTCAAAATTGGACTAACACACAAACCAAATTCTTATCTTCTTCTACAAAAGATGTTTTTGGTTCATTTTCATCATCTTCTATTTCTTTCAACAAGAAGCCAAGTTCTAGAATTGTTGGTGCACTTCAAACACCTTCAATTCTTCAAATTCCAAAACAAACACCTAAGAAAAACTCAATAGAATTACCATCTTCCACTTTTTTGCCACAAGTCCAAAAAAATTGGAACTTTTTACAAAAAATTGCAGCAATGGCATTGGATGCCATTGAAGATGGCATTAAAGATAAAGAAAGATTACACCCTTTACCGAAAACAGCCGACCCAGAAGTTCAGATCGCCGGAAATTTTGCTCCGGTGCCGGAACAGCCCGTAAGAAAATCTTTACCCGTGGCCGGAAAAATCCCGGAACATATACAAGGTGTTTATTTACGAAACGGTGCCAACCCATTATTCGAACCGACTTCGGGCCATCATTTGTTTGATGGAGACGGCATGATTTATGCCGTGAAGTTGGAAAATGGGTCGGCAAGTTATGCTTGCCGATTTACTGAAACCCAACGGCTGGTTCAGGAACGAGCCATTGGGAAACCAGTATTCCCCAAAGCAATTGGGGAATTACATGGGCATTCCGGGATAGCGAAATTGCTATTGTTTTATGCTCGTGGGTTGTGCGGGATCATTGATCATACTAAAGGCATTGGTGTCGCCAACGCCGGTTTGGTTTATTTTAATAACCGATTGTTGGCGATGTCTGAAGATGATTTGCCTTATCATGTTCGTGTTACACCTTCTGGCGATTTGAAAACCGCGGGAAGGTATAACTTTGATGGTCAACTTGAGTCAACCATGATTGCTCACCCCAAACTGGACCCAGTTACGGGTGAGCTGTTTGCACTCAGCTACGATGTTATTCAAAAACCGTACTTGAAGTACTTTCGGTTTTCACCGGATGGCAAGAAATCAAATGATGTTGCTATTGATTTGGGGAAGCCTACGATGGTACATGATTTCGCAATCACGGAGAATTTTGTAGTTGTGCCGGATCATCAAGTTGTTTTCAAGATGTCCGAAATGATCACCGGCGGGTCGCCCGTGGTGTACGATAAAGAGAAAGTATCCCGGTTTGGTGTACTTGATAAATATGCGGAAGATGGGTTGGGAATTAAATGGGTTGAAGTTCCAGATTGTTTTTGTTTTCATTTATGGAATGCGTGGGAAGAACCCGAACACGACGAGGTTGTCGTGATCGGTTCTTGCATGACTCCTGCGGATTCTATTTTTAATGAATGTAACGAGGAGTTGAAATCCGTTTTATCAGAAATTCGTTTGAATTTAAAAACAGGGAAATCGACACGTAAGGCAATAATTGCGCCCGAAAACGACGTTAACTTGGAAGCAGGAATGGTGAACAAAAACCTCTTGGGCCGCAAGTCGCAGTTTGCATATCTTGCAATAGCCGAGCCTTGGCCAAAGGTGTCTGGTTTCGCCAAAGTTGATCTTTCAACTGGCGAAACCAAAAAGTTCATTTACGGGGAAGAAAAATACGGTGGGGAACCACTTTTTCTTCCCCGAGAATCTAACTCTGACAGAGAAGACGACGGCCACATTTTGGCCTACGTCCACGACGAAAAAACATGGGAATCAGAACTTCAAATCGTGAATGCAATGACAATGGAATTAGAAGCGACGGTCAAGTTACCATCCCGGGTTCCATACGGCTTTCACGGAACGTTTATTAGTGCCAAAGATTTGGCAACTCAGGCTTAGGAATTTAAAGGCGAGATTTTACCGGAGTGATGGCTGCAGTACGTCCCCGGAGAGTCCCCTTAAACCTTCCTATTATTGGGGGTAGCTTTTAGTTTGGTCCTTTTTTTTAATTCTTTTGGGGCTTTTTTTTAAGTATATGGTTTTTGAGGGACCAGTTAGTAGTTTCTGTGTGTAGGCTTAGAAAATGAAGCTCAGCTGGTTCTCCTCTGATGGTAGTTAGTAGTTAAATTAAGCTTGGGTACAATTAAACAACCAAAGAGTGCAAATCTTTATTGCACTCCATGTAATGTTTCATTGTGAATATTGGTTTATATACTATGTTGATCTTAAACTTTGAGTACCTCTTCATTCTTTTTGCTTTCAAAATGTAAATTTTAAAATTGGTATACCTCTTCATTCCTTTTAGATTCAAATCGATACTATAATTTACTTATTTATTCGAAAATAAAAAAGAAACCGGCTAGTTATTGTCTAATATGTGTTAATCTTAAGCGATTACTGTCACACATTATAGTAACTAAAAGGCAAATGTAGTGTATAAGGCCGCTCCCTAAGGGAAGGCATAGCCTCGTCTTGGGGGTCATCGTACAAATCAGGATAGGCACCACCCCTTTCATGGGGTGGTCGTCGTT
>JAOXNX010000035.1:12340422-12353319 GCA_028566075.1 Solidago caesia
GATTCCGCACAACCTTTGTATTTTGGATTTATTCATTTATATACAAAATACATTCAAAGAACTTTTGTGTACATTTAGTTACTTATTGTTTTCAGTCTAGCTTTACTTTATGTTTATTTACTTATCGTAAATCTTCAGTTATCAGTAAACTTGTTTAAACTGATCTCAGCCTTCAGTAAGGCCTATTGAGTTTCAGTCTTGCGAGTTAGATTGTTGGAATTGTCATAGAGGTGACTCGGGAGTGTCAAAAAGGGACCTAACAAAGGGTCAACCCGAACCCAACCAAAAAAAAAATCAGGTTAGTGGGTTGACGGGTTGGCGGGTCGAGATTTCACAACCCTAACCCGCTTTTTTTCGGGTCGGTTTCAAGTCGGGTTTCGGGTTGGGTCGAGTATTGACAGCCCTACCAAAAACCAAATCGTGATAATTGTGTAAGAGAAAGTTAAATGGTATTATTTTAAAATGTTGATTTTTTTATTTGATTTTTTAAAATTTAATATTTATTGTTATGTTGAATTTTTAATTTGTAATAATATATTAAATTTAAATATTAGTTAATTTTATTATGTTAATCACTAATTGATATAACATTAAATTTGATTCGAGCAATGAACGCAAAGATATAATTGGAATGTACTTAATAGTTCAAATTTTAGGACACTCCTCAAATGTTTTATCTTTATATATATACTAAAAGACAATTGCCCTAATAGCTTATTGATCAATCATAAAGCTTGATTTCATCAAATTAAAATTTACTCATGTCATAATTTATATTTATAACTAAAATAAAAATTATGAACCCACACAAAAATTATTATTATATATATACTTTAAAAGATAAAGTCTACCGATAAATATTACATAATTAAAATTATGTCAAATTAAAAATATACTTTAAAGTATAAAGTCTTAAAAGATAAAGAAAGAAAAACTAAATTGTAAAAACAAAACAAACTAAATAATATATAATTGATGGACATAATAATCTATGTAGCTTGCTTATACAATATAACATTAATTATATATATAAATCAATTAATTTACATACACACTTATACGGAATATATATAATCTAGATTTTAGAAAAAAAATATAAATTAATGACTCACTTTGAAGACATAAACGTATACTATATCGCTACAGTATATAAATTGGTAAATGTTATTATTATATAAAATTTATTTACGAGTTAAATCAAAAAAGGTTTCAAGGTATTGATATGCGACAAAGGTGTCAGATAAAAAAATACTACAACAAATGTCTTCTATAAATAATTATTACAAAAGATGAAATAGAATACGGAGTATATGGTTTCAATTTTTCAATATTACATTATTTTATTTTGATTTTATTTACATTCTTTATATTTGAATTTACTAGTTTGCATTTTCATACTTTTTACTTTTGAATTTACAAGGTTTTTTCAGTTACATACATTGAATAATTCAACAAAGGCAGAATTGAATAATGGTTGAATTACTTTGATACTATCCCTACTGGGGGTTATATGGGTGTTAATGCTGTACATGAGACTAAGGGTTCCCATCAATTTACCTTTTTTTTTATTTTTATATTGAATAATTCAATCTTATCTTGAAAATGTTGTTAACATTCTGTGTAAACATCCCGTGTATTTGACAGGGGTTTAAATCTACTAATATAATATAGATAAATAAATCATTTAAAAGGTGCTTTAAAATTTAAAAATTTTAAAAACACATAAATATAACAAGTCAATAATGTGCAATAAAATTTTAATTTAACTTATAACATTAAAAATATATATATATATATATATATTTTTTTTGGATAATCAAATTTAAAGTTATGCCTATAATCGCCGACGCCCTTAATTTTATCTCTATGTTGAAACTGTACAACTCGTGGGTACACTTCTAGTCATACTAAAAGCAATACAAAAGAAAGAAAGAAAGAAAGAAAGAAACTGCTAGTAGAGAGGCTGCTTCTATATGGGGGAGGTTAAGACTGCTTCCATTTTTCTACCTAAATGGTAGAAAAGGCCCTCCAACCTTTGCATGAGATGAGAATCGAACCCATGACCTCTGTCTCCAGATGAGGATCGAACCCATGACCTCTGTCTCCAGAGGTCAAGGTGTTTACCACTGATCCAACCATGCTTGGTACTAAAAGCAATACAAAATTACATCCAAATAAGAACATGCATAAATTCAGTGCTCACGAGTCGACAAAACAAAAATTATGCATTACTGAAATACAACACCCTGACCCACAACTCATCAGTATTCCATTGATCCACTCAAATATTAGACCGCTTCACACCGTTTCGTTTACATTTATACAAAAATGTGTATGATTAAACATTCGAATTTGCTCTTGCACACTGAAACATAAAATAGAAAACGTTTTATAAATCGTGCAATTAATCATAATCCATTTCAAACAAACAGTATGATTGTTAATTACGAACTCAATTCGATGATTTCCTTGTATCTTCTTGAAACAAGATATCAGTATACATATAAGAGGCTTGGAGACATTTGGCTTAATCTAAGTAGTTAATACTAAAAATAGCGGTTATAGCGGTCGATAACCAATATTTGAGATATCGGTTATAGCGGTAGTATAGCGGTAATTTTAATATTATGCAACATTTATATATATATAATAATTAATACTTTATACTTAATATAAATATCAAAAGTCAAGCTTAAAAGTGTCAATATTTGAAACATTAGTGTTAATGCTTGCAAAATTTAGTGTTTCTTTAAGTTTGAGCCAAAAAAAATAAAATAAAATAAAATAACGCTATAGCACCGCTATTTTACCGCTATTTGGACCGCTATAGCACCGATATCGGTAAAATAGCACCGATAATAACGGGACCGATATTTTGCTTGAGGACCCCTAACCGCTTTAACACCGCTATCGATAACATAGGGCTTAATCAAACTTAAAGTAAAGTGATTAAAATGTCATTAACTATTCCTATAAATACACATCTAACTTCGTATAGCTTCATATCTCTTTTATTTTTTTCACACTTATGGTCTTACTTATTATTATAGTATTATTACATAGCTTAGCATGATATTAATATGCCAAATTCACCCATTTCCAAAAGTTGCAGAGTTAGGAACTCACCAGAACTAATATGGTTTCTTTAAAAAAAAATGATGATCAGAGTGACTTAGATACTACTACTATAAATAACCATGGGCTATGTTCGTACATGTATCGTACACATAGTTTTTGCATCCACATACAAGAACCAATTAGCCATGAATTAAGTGACACATATAAACTACTACAATAACACCACCAATAAACAAGTAGTAGTTCTTCACATTAGAATTAGAATAGAGAAAGAGGATCCATATTTCGGCTAGATAGTTACAAGGACACTAAATAAAGCCAGCAGTTCTTCCCATCAAAACGGTAGCACTAGTAGATATGATGATTACATAAGTGTCTGTTGGTGGTGAAGACTGCCATCAAAACTAGATTCCCCGAAGCAAAATAACCCTAAGACTATGCTTACTTACAACGGCATGGCTGCAAGTTTTTCAATGGCAAGTTCTGCTTCCGTGATTTGATTAGCAACGAGATCCACATTTGACTGCAACCTCTTAATATCCTGATCCTTCAGCGCCTTCATTTTCACATTTCGCACCGTCTTTTCTTGCAACTCCCGAATCTGCACTTCCAATTCAGTCAACTCCTCCTCAGCAGCCCTTTTTTCTACATTGCAAATCTCGATATCATTCTCAAATTTCTTTAACTCATCTTTAAGCTCTCCAACTTTGACTTTCGAGCTCAGAAACGTGTTTAAACGACCCCGAACAGCACTCACATCAAACCCATGAGGTTCAAGCTCATCTAAAAGTTCAAGACTGTTATTGATCTTCTCAATAGGATTACTCGGCTGGTAATTCAATACATCTCGAATAACGTTTTCATATGTCACCATGAGGCCAATAGCGTAACCCTCACGACAACCCTCATTCATTTTCTTCAGTGGGGAGAAATGTGGTTTTTGCTGTTGGTGTAATTCCATAGATTCAATGGTGGACCAATAGAAAGACTGCTTGACAAAAGGCCAAACTTGCTGCTCATTGTTGGTTCCGCCATTGCTGACAATGGCTTGACTCTCTAGGCACACAGAAAACAAAAACTAGATGATAAAAATACTAGATAAGAAATGTTGATTAGAGTTAGAAATTTGACCCATTTGCTTATGAATGGATCAATTCAGCATGTGCTTTATCTTTAACGGGTCAAATGGGTAAATGTCAAAAGTAGTAAAAATGAAGAAGGTCGAATGGCTAGAAAGTCACTGGAAAGTTTTGATGTATCCAAGTATCCAGCCATCTTAATCTTTTATTCAAAAACTTATAACGGATATAATATAGTTTATGTATCTTCTCTAACAAAACTAATTATATATAATAGAAGTGAAAAAGGTGTTCCATGTCAACGCCACCGGTCACACCAAACCCGTATTGACCCATTACGCAACCTGCCTGACCCACCTCTTTTAATGAAACAAATAAGCTTACTATTCAAAACTGAGTGAGCACGCAGCCCTTGACGCCAGTTACATAGAGGCACGTCATCCAATTCAGAAGTGGCTTCATTTAAAGCAGAAGAATCCACGTTCCATGCATTTTGATTTCCTGGTATATATTGCATTAGATTAGATGCCAATAAGCCACAAGATTCATCATTAAAGAGACATCTTATAATTTATTCAGACCTTCTAAAAAGTACATGCTGAATAATTACTTGAATATTCAAAACCACATACTATCCGAACTCAAGTTTAAATGGATGCTTTTAGTTTCTTCTTTCAGAAAATGTATTTGTTATAATACTCTATATAGCTAAATGCAGTTGATTGTACCAAGGACTACTATGCACTTTGGTCCCAACTCCCAGGTGACGCTTTCAACCCAACAATTATAAATCAGTCAATTCAAGTTATTTTTAAGTTCAAATGGGTTAAAAAGAACTTGGCAGCTTAAAAAGGAACTAATCAAAGGAGTTGAACATCCAACATCGCTTGAAGTGTATTTTTTGTGCATGAATCTCACTTTATTCAAAGATGTAAATTTTTTTCGTTAAAAAGATCATTTTTGTAATCAAATTTCAAGAATATATATCATAAGTTCCTTAACTATTTATTCAAAATAATTATCCCGTAACCTGTGTCGTACACAACCCAACTCATACAAAATTTATATATATATTATATATATACACTACCTTCAGTATTTCTTAGTTGCCAATGTGGGATTAGCCCACTTGGTAGTGGCTCTTGCCTCTTAGGATGAAGTCCAGGGTTCCATCGGGAACCCTCACTTGGGTAGTTCACGATTATTTGGGGTAGTTTATGGGTAGAGTAGATTTGTTGTTCATAAAAACCTTTAGTAGTTGTTAGAATTAAATAATTAAATGTTGATCCATTTCGACCATAACCCATGTTGTCTTGTTACCCAAGGTTGGGGAACACGTGACTCGGGATCGGATCGGCGAGGGGGGAAGTCGGGATTTTTTGATAACACGGATTTGGGAGAAATCGGATTGGGTTTATTATATATAAAAATAATAATTTATGCAATTATATGTAAAAAACTTCAAACTTAAACATAAATGTTTAGAAACATTAACATAATACTTTAGAGTTCAAACTTAATTGTCTAGAAACATACACTTAAACCAATTTAGGATTTTATTAAAGTTTATTAAAAAAAAATAATTTTTGACCAGAGTTGACCTGAGTTTTGACCTAAGTCAGCCAATTTTTGACCAAGTCGGCCGAGTCTTGACCGATTCGGTCGAGTTTGACCAAAGTTTACCCGAGTCTAAGCTGTTGACTGATTTTTAGTCCGATCCGGCTGACTCGAACCCTCAAGCCCCAATACCCGACCCAATCCGGATTTCCCGGCCAATCCAGCCGATTTTTGCAACCCTGTTGTTACCCAACCACCAGACACAGTCTTCGTGTCTTATATAACTGTAACCTCCACATCTAGTCCCAACCCAAACATGCGAGTACAATGACTTCATTAAGGAATATAATTACCATGGCTATTACGGTCAAACTCAACACAATTCGAATATGTAAAAAATACGTGTAACTTAATTATACGGGACAGCTTCAACCAACTTATGTGAAAGGAGTCAATTTGGGTCATATTTTGTTACCAACACTATAAACAGGTAAAAGAAGTCTAAGAGTTTGCAGAGGTCACCCATAGTATACTCAAGTGTTCACAACATCATCAATTGTTTTTAGTTTGAAAAATTGGATCATTTTTCCAATAATAGTTTTTGTAATCTCATATTTTTTTAATATAATGGGGTTGTTTGGTCAACCCGACCAGGCCCATTTAGCATAACGAATTTAATATTGTACCTTCTGGTAAACCATTAGGACTCTTAACCATCTGGCCATCCCCCGTCTTGGAAGTTTCCTGTTAGGAACAACGAAGAAGTAAGCCATTAAGCTAACTATGTCGGGGAATATTCGAAATTTGGACCTTTTACCTCTAACAGTAGTGGTCTTCTCTTCTTTGTTCTCTGCTGGCTCTGGCCTTCCTCTGCTACTCAATTGTTTTAGTTTGAAAAATTGGATCATTTTTCCAATAATAGTTATTGTAATCGCATATTTTTTTTTTTAATATAATGGGGTTGTTTGTTCAACCCGAACAGGCCCGTTTTACATCATTAATTTAAAATTGTACCTTCTTGTAAACCATTAGGACTCTTAACCATCTGGCCATCCCCCGTCTTGGAAGTATCCTGTTAAGAACAATGAAGAAGTCATTAAGTTAAATATGTCTGAGAATATTTGAAATTCAGACTTCTTACCTCTAACAGTGGTTTTCCTTTCTTTGTTCTCGGCTGGCTCTGACCTTCCTCTAACAGAAGTGGTCTTCCCCTCTTTGTTATCTGCTGGCTCTGACCTTCCTCTGCTCAGCAATTGTTTTTGTTTGAAAAATTGGATCATTTTTCCAATAATAGTTATTGTAATCGCATATTTTTTCTAATATAATGGGGTTGTTTGGTCAACCCAACCAGGCCCGTTTTGCATCACAAATTTAATATTGTACCTTCTTGTAAACCATTATGAACCTTAACCACCTGGCCATCCCCCGTCTTAGAAGTTTCCTGTTAGGAACAATGAAGAAGTAAGCCATTAAGCTAAATATGTCTGAGAATATTCGAAATTCGGACTTCTTACCTCTAACAGTAGTGGTCTTCCTTTTTTTGTTATCTGCTGGCTCTGACCTTCCTCTGCTTCAGAAGTTTCCTGATAGGTACAACAAATAGGTGGAACATTTGCTAAATATGTCTGAGAATATCACAAAATTTTATATCTTGTTTCATTCCAAAAGAACTCTACAACTGAACATTTAACTATATATTTAACATTCCCTAAGTATGATATTCTTTTAAAGTATTCAATAAAGTTGCATGATCCCATATTTTAAGTAAATGGGAATCTTAAAAATCACTAGAGATGTACTTGCAAAAATATGAAAATTAGTTTTTGGATGCAAACAAATCATCGTTCTTGCAAAAATATGAAACATCAATTGAAAACAAACCATCATATTAGGCAATATCTGTAAAAACCACTCATTCTCACAGATGTGTTTATTTCCTATCTAGTGTTTTTTCAAGAATGATGGTCTGTATTTTAACATTCTCCTTTCAAAGTGTGAATGTGAATTCATTAGTCGCTATTCTATGCCATCAGATTGCCGAAATTGCTTACTGTGGTGATCGCTTCTTGTTCCACAATAGGGGAATCTTGATGCATAGCTTGAGATCCGCTTCTTTCCATCACATGCACCTGGACTATTTCCTTTATCTTGCGACCTATACCACAATCCACATGACATGACATTATTATTTTACTTCATAGTCAATTTGGTCTTAAAAGGACAATTTCAGTTATGTAACCATTAAGATAAATGAGAATATAAAGCCTACTCGATGTTGCAATTTCAACCTATGTGCTAACACATAGGTTGATCCGGGTTGCTGTTAATCTCAAACGTGCCAGATGTGTCAAATAAGAAATTAAAGAATAGAATATAGAATGGGTTGAACTGGTTGAATCTTTCCCAACGTCTATAATTAATGCACACAACCTCCTAAACCATTTTATTCAAAACTTAGATAAGATTATCTTCGTACCAATGTTGTTTTTGTAATCATAACCAACATAATTACTTAAATAAATAAATGAACAAAACAGAAATGGTCAAATAACTGTTTTCGGGTCAGCTCAACCAACTGGGGGTGTGTTGGACTTCAAACCAAGCTAAAGAATGACCAAGTTCCAAACCAAACTCATTACCTAACCTGCTCCACCCACCCATCTTAACACTCCCACAACCCACTATACGGGTACTCAACAGATGCAAGCTAAGTTTTCCACACCTGCTGAAGCTTGGGATCTGTAACCACGTGAATTTTCTTCTACTAAATTCACAGTTTTACTCCTGGTTTTCCTAAAGTCATTAGTTTTCGCACCCTCAACTGCATTAATCATCTCAGAATTACTTTCCTGCACAGTTTAGAGGTAATAACTCTTATTTTCAATATCCATTCATGACAAAAATCAGTATATCCAAAAATACTAAAAGGTAACAATGTAGTGGAACAGAGAATTCAAATCACAGTATTTTGTTGTAATCGACTCCTCTTTTTAGTAGAAGGAAGGCGGCCGGTGCTGGGGTTCTCTATAACAGTTGGTCTGGCTGCTCTAGAAGGCGTGGTAAAGCCAGACTGAGCATCATTGTTGGATTCAGCTGTATGCGTCGCATTTATATCATTTGATACATGCTCTTGCGTCTGCATGACAATAACAAACAAATATTTCAACAGATTATAGCTCCATACTTGTGTTTAACATACACAAGTTTTCCTTGGGTGTTCGGGATTCGCTTATATAAACAGTTTATCTCATGATAAGCACTTTTGACTGTTTTATAAAGAAATTTCTTACGTGCATTTGCTTATTTGGAAATGAATTTTATGATAACACTTTGGTAAACACTCTTGGTGGATTAAACAGTTTACTCTTAGGGTGGAATAAGATGTTTTTGCTTTTAAGTGTAGCTTATTAATTATTATAAACAAAATCCCAAACACCCTAAAAATACCCTCGTTCAATCGATAAATGTCTTCTGCACATCACATTATACAAATTTATACAAAATCATACCCTTTTCCTCCATCACAGTAAAAAAATAAACAAAACAAAATCATTTTAAGGTAAAACAAAAAATCAACCCCCTATAATACTTGAAAGTATATTAAACTAAACGTAATAAGCCCCGGGGTGTGTAAACGAGTTGGTTGATTGTGCGGCCACAATGGGACCTCCTAACAAAATATAAAGGTGTGATGTTTGATTCTTGTGGTCAACATCCATGTATGGCCTTGACGGTGTGGTGTGGGCGGCCAAAGGTTAGCCGAATTATAATCTTTTAAAGGACAAACAACAACAACAACAATACCCAATTCCTGCGTAAGCGGGGTATGGGGAAGGTGAGATGTAGACAGTCTTTTCTCTACCCAAAGGTAAAAGGACTGCTTCCATAAGGACCTCCGGCCAAACAAGGATAATCTTTTAAAGGAATAAACAAAATAAAAAAACCCCATAGTATTATCTGATTCTTCTTCCTCACAAGGATATAATATAGAACAACCAAATCAAGCTAGGGATGTTTTTTTCCACAATAATCAAAAATAAAAAAGGAAAAAATACGTGTTTTTTTCAATATCATAGTAAAAAAAAAAAAAAAAATCTAATTTTTTTTTCAATTTGATCTAAAACAACACTCAAAATAAAACCCAAAAACACAATAATAATAAATAATAATAATATGTTTGAAAATAAAAAATCAGAAAAACGAAAAAACATACAAGTATACCTTTTCGTTTTTGAGGGGGGCTTTCCAAGAAGAGTCAACCCAGTCAACATGAAGTCTCAACAGATCTTTTTGAAACTCAACTTCCTCTGGTGGGTTCTCAAAGCTAATCAAATATGTCCTCCCATCTTGTTCAACATCAATTGAAACTTTCTTTATAGTCCCAATCCACCACCCATCCCTATGGTAAGCATCGATGACGTCACCCACCTTAAGCTCCTCCTCCTCACCATCCCCCACCCCCTTTGGAGGTATAGGTCTTACAAACCCAGGTTTAACAGTCTCACACAAATTCTGACCTGTTTCTTCGTCTTCATACAATGTTTCATATTTAACTACATATCCTGTTATTTTGGTCTTGTTTTTGTTGGGTGTTTTTTTGTTGTTTTTGATGGGTGTTTTGTCGATTATGTCAACTACGGTGGCAACATACCATGCACCTTCGAAACCAGGTTCATCACTGCTTACTTCTACTCTACATCCTTTCGTGATGATTTGGTCGTCCGCCATTGTTATGTGTTTTTTGGTGGTGGTATCGCGGTATGTGTTTTTTGAGAAAATGGAAATTTTTTTTTTTTTTTTTTAATTTATATTTGCTTTTTGGATCACTACTTCATTGATGAAAAGGAGTGTAGTAATATCTGCTTTTAGGGGGTAGGTCCCGATTTTGTACCCTTTCTCCAATCATACTTGGTCTCATTTTAACCCTAGTTAATGTTGGTAAGGATTCTCTGAATTTCTACTAGTCAAGCTTGGAAATCGTGACCATATATCAAAGCTTAAGATTTATAGATTTTTTTTTATCAAAGCTTAAGATTTATAGATTTTTTTAATAAGATTTAAAGATCTCTCTAAATTTTGAACTTTGATTTTAATTAAATAGTTGAAAATCTTTTAACTAATCAAGTTGAAAGAACTTGAAAAGATCTTCACCCAATTAATATTGTGTATAGACTTTGAGTTTTTAAAGGGAAAAAAAGACAATATAACTACAACAATATCAATAACCCTAAAATATGCATACATGTTTAAATTATTGTTATAATTTTTATTAAAATTATAGATAAACCTAAAATATGCATATAGATGTTATTGAGACACATATTATATGAGAAAAATAAATAAATATAACTAATGTATTATTAGATATTGAATTGTTTAGATTTATACTTTATAATATACTAGTCTTGTTGCTTACATATATTGTCTGATATATTTCTTTTTATTATGTATACAGCAACAGCAATAGCAGGACTCAATCCCTGCATAAGCGGTGTATGAAGGAGGTGAGATGTAGACAGTCTTGCCTCTACCCAAAGGTAAAGAGACTGCTTCCATAAGTGGCCAACGGGGAAAGAACAGGGGCTGAAAGAGGTTAGTAACCATACTTGTCGACCGAGTATCACCTGGCTACATTAAGAATAGAGTATACAACATAGTACACCTTGGAGCATATCCAACAAAATATAGAAAATAGAAACTCATTTGAGCATATTAAACAACATTAAAACATAATAAACTTAACAACATGCATAAGACCAAACATGTGAGACAAGGGCACTATTAAGAGAGACATGTGCAAAAACTCCCCTTACCCCCCCCTCCCCCCCCTTCTCTCTCTCCCAGCAAGTCATAGGAGCAAATAAGAATGGTATCATGCAGGCATACACATATAAGCAGATATAACGAAGAAGTATTAAGGTCCGATGAGCCCAAAGCTGGCAAGACAACTACCCCTAAAAGGGGTAATTATCTACCATATTCCTCTACACTAGTCCTAGTTCTCCAAGTATCCTCTCATAGGTCATGTCCTCCGACCGGCAAAGCTCCTATGGGTCAAAACACTAGACCAACCATCTCAAGCATCATTCGGTAAACCTAAAGAAAGACAGAGGTCAAACAAAACAAAAATCTAAGTAAAAATCTAAATAACCTTTTCCCATATGCCTTTCTCTCCTAGGCCATGTTCTCCGACATGCAAGAACTCCTTTGGGACATTCGTTATTTTATCCTCTCGCCTTAGTATGCCAACTTCTTCTCCTGCCCAAAAACCCCTCCAACGTCGAGTCACCTTAATTTAGGCCTACTTCTTCTCCTGGCCAAACCATCACAAGCGTCCTTCGGAAGGCAATATGGGAAAAAGGTGTTGATCTACGACACCCAAAAACTAGTTCTCCAAGTACAACCTACCCCATCCTATTCCTCTATTCTAATACTAGTTCTCCAAGTACTCCTATCATAAGTCATGTCCTCTGGCAAGCCAAGCTCCTTTAGGTCATTCGCTAGTCTATCCTCCCACCTCATTTTAGACCTACCCCTTCTCCTCACGCCGTCTACCTGAATTGATTTCGCTATCCTCAGCGGTGCTATTTGCTCTCTTCTCTTAACGTGGCTGAACCATCTCAAGCATCCTTCCCTGAGCTTGTTTATGATGGTCCCTACTTCGAGTTCCGCTCTAAAAACTCCCGTCGGTATCCTGTCTAATAGGATCTTCCCGCAAGTCCACCTTAGCATCCTCATCTCAGTCACCTCCACACGAGAAACTTGGGCTTTAGTCATCGGCCAACATTCCGAACCGTATAACATAGCCGGTCTGATAGCCACTCTGTAGAACTTACCTTTCAGCTTTAGCGGGATCTTCTTGTCGTACATGACTACTGTAGCCGCTCTCCACTTCATCCATCCAATTTGTATCCTGTGTGACACGTCTTCATTTATCCTCCTAGATTTGTGTAGCACTAGTCCCAAGTATCTAAAAGACTCCTTTGGAAGCAATACCTGCTCCCCAATGCGAATATTCTCACCCCTATTTTGCCTGATCTCGTCCTTGTTGAAGTCACATTGATGTGTGAAATCTAGTTTAATAATTTATAAACAAGGACGACCTAATAACTGACTACTACACACTCTCGGGCAGTGTACCCGTTCGTATGCAATATAGCTAAAAGTAAGTCCGGGATCGAAC
>JAOXNX010000035.1:12358918-12370898 GCA_028566075.1 Solidago caesia
CTAAATTAAAATGGACACTAGAAGAGAGTGTTTCATGTGTTTCTGCTTGACGCAGTAGTAATCGAGTCAGATGTTTGAGTGTTTGGCAAATTCGGATTATTTAGGGAACTCATTGATAAAAAGGACCAACAAGATTTGTGTGTGTGTGTGTGTGAGAAAACGAAGCATCATTGGAACTTGGGAGTTTTACCCAGTTCAAGTTCGTGTGGCTTTGGACTTGGACCTTGTGTCAGCCAAAGGTCTTAAGCCATGTTTACGAAAACAAGTAAAAAGTGAGACATCTTTTAAAATGGTAAAAGAAGGTGTACAGAGGTTAATTTTTTGATATGATGTTTGATGCATCTGGCATGAAATTGATTATCCAAAACAGATTGTTTGGCCAACAAATAATGGGAAGCAAGTTTTGTTCGTTCAAAAATAAGAAACTTATTGTTGTTACTACGGATAGGTCAGCTTAAAAACACAAATCCAAACACGTAGGCCATTTTTTTGTTCCTGCTATGAAGTCAATAGTAGTTTGTGTATTTCTAAATTAACTTCGAGCATGCTGGTGACCAGCGCCGAACAGGTGGATTAGTCATATGGCAATCAGGAAGTGTCATGATGGTGTATAGGGGAGTTAATTATGCTGACCCTTCTTCAAGACCTCAATCTACTGAAAGTCCCTGTGATACTCTTTTCGTTCCTGATGTTTCCTCTGCCAATAATAATCTAGTAACAAGAAATGATGATGTTGTTGCAACAAGTCCCGCTACAAGAACACCTGTTCTTGCAGACCGCACCATGACTGAAGAGGAAACTGAATTTAATAGTGTGCTAGATGGGTTAGGTCCACGGTTTCAGGAATGGTGGGGAACGGGAATACTTCCGGTAGATGCCGATTTACTTCCTCAAACAGTTCCTGGCTTCAAAACTCCCTTCAGGCTTCTTCCTACTGGAATGAGGTCTAAATTGACCAATGCAGAGATGACAAATTTAAGGAAGCTTGCTAAATCACTTCCTTGCCATTTTGCTCTTGGTACTACTTTTTTCCCTATGTACATTATTTGACAGCTTGGGTAATGGGTTGAGGTAGCAAAATGGGCTGTTAAGGACGGGTTAGGTGACGGGTCAAAACTAGTTTGGGTTGATATGGGTCATTTTTAGTACAGTGTCAAACTAGGCCTGGTTGGTTGGGTTGATGCACAAAACACTTTTATGTACATTTTTTGTTTTTCTAATAGTTAATTATGATTGCGAAAATAATTTTATGATTTTATCACAATATTAACCTATATCTTCCAATAGAATCAGTTGGGATGTTGTATGCATTAATATTACATTTTGCATGACTTCCAATCCATTTGACCCATTTCCTGGCTAAAGTTTTCTTTATACGGTCAGGCCGGGTTGATAATTAGCTTGTCCAGTTATCACAAAAGTTATATTATTTAATAAGTAGCTTAAAGAGTTTGAATATAATGATTGGAGGCTGTATGTATATTAAAGTACACCTTGGGTGACTTTCGAGCCATTTGACATGTTTGAGCCATGTGAGTTGTTTCGTTTCCTTCTTAGCCAAGTTTTTCGCTATACTTTTTTGACCTTTTGGAGATAAAACAAAAGTTGGAATAGACCCATTGATAAGTAAGTGGATCAAATTTGCCATCTTTTGATATTTTACATCCGAATCTGACATGTATTTTTTTTTTTTTTTACTTTCTTGCAAAGGGAGAAACAGGAATCATCAGGGTTTGGCAGCTGCTATAATCAAACTTTGGGAGAAAAGTATGGTTGCTAAAATTGCTGTGAAACGTGGAATTCAAAATACCAATAATGAGTTAATGGCCGAGGAGTTAAAGGTGCGTTGGATTTTTACCATGTGCATCATACGAGGATCATTATATATCTATACTAGATTTTTCGTTCGAAAACAAACTCTATACTAGATTTTTGACCCGTATATACATACGAAATTCTATAAATCATTCACTACCACTAAGTTGTTTTATGATACATATATCGGTTATATTATTTGGATTGTAATTATATTGTCCAAATAACCATACAATGCTAAAATAAATGAAATTGTTACCGGTATAAATAGTGTTCCAATGACTATATAAGCAAAGTTTATGTTTCCAAGGTTTTATTTTATCATATTTTAATCGCAAAATAATATAAAATTGTTGAAAACAATGATATACATCTAAGAAATCATAAAACTATATGGAAATTATTCTTGGGTTTTAGAACTTTTAAAAAGAACTGGAAATCTGAGCGTCATATAAAACCTAGGTTATGATTTTCTAGTAGGTATTTCCTTTTACAGTTTACTCGTATGACTTTCAAGAGATTAATATAACCTGCATCGAATATATGAGTCTGAGAGTATCAAATTATAAAGATTGTTTATTGAGTTTCTTTTTACATCAAAGGACTAATATTATATTATTATTACTAATTATTGGGGGTAAATTACATGAGCATAAGAGCATATGTCTCTATGATAGAGATCCAAAAAACAAAAAAGAAAAGACCAACCCATCCTCCCGAAACAGGTCACGTTTCAAAAACCCCATAATCCCATGATGACTAACTAGCCAATCAGTCCAGTTCACCTCATTGGCAACCAAAAATATCGTGTCTCTAAGCTGAATGGAAGATTTTTTTTAAGGAGTAAAACTGATTATATGAATGAATATAAGTTTAACTGCTAAATTTTAAAAAGGTTGGGTATCCATATTGGAACTTTTATATCACAAGCTAATAAAAAGTGGTAGAGACTTTGTTTGTTGAGGAGAGGGTGAAACTTCTGTATGCAAATGGACAATGCTAATCAGTAGACATGTAGACATGTGTACAACAATAACAATGAGAAGCAACAGAAACCATAGCCAGTGGCAACAGCCATCAAATTCTCCAAAACATGTAATGCCTAGCACTTATTGGCTCGGGCATAGCATTTGCTTCACATGCTTGGCCTTTTGTAAACGTTGATGTTCGGCATGACGTTCAGATCCCAAAGCTCGTGATTCAATGCTTTTTCCAAATCAGCTATACATCAAATAAACATAGTTGATAAGTATACGTCCTTAAAAAATGGTATTATTTGTTTGTTACCATACATAAAAAGTATTATTATTATACCAACTGTAGATAGGTCCATAAGTTTTGGGTCAGGTCAGGTGAATAGTTTGTACTCAAGCACCTGCAACAGATGTATATCAAATGGTCAGTTACCCAATCCCACAAACTACCTCTATCTTAGCATATAGGCATATGTTGTGGAATCAAATAACATCTTTAATAGGGTTGGACCAAAATAACTATAGCGACATAGCATACCTTAAGTCCAACAACTATTCATTAGATGGAACGCTAGCACACTTGAGTCAACATCAAGGCAACACCAATCTTCTAATATTGCACAAAGGTCTAAACCTTGAGTCCCAGAAGCATTCCTTCATTAAAGCATTCCTCCAATCCTTTGATGACGGCACTAATGTATTTTGTCAGGACAACATCACCGTTAATCTCACTTTAGTCCTTGTAGCCACTACATGGTTCTAACGGCTCCAGCCAAACGGTTTTATCAGCAAACTGGATTTGACCACCAGAGTGTTTCTTGTGAACTTATCATATTTCATTATTCACTTTCAGGATGCATTATATAAAAATTTTCGTTTGACAACAAATAATATTTAAAACTAAAGTACATAAATCCAATAGAAAGTACTATGATATAAATATGTCATTTGAGACTTCAAAAAGAGCAGAAATAAAAAATTCTTTGTAATTCATAAACTAAAACTTTCAAACACAAACTGAATACATGAATGCATTAGTCGACAATTTCAGAAACATGAAACCAAATATGTATTTTGTTCTACGAATAATTTAAAATCATGAATTTACCTTCTTATATAGCAAACTATTTTCAACCCAACAAAATAGATAATAGAATAATAAACACAATACATGAATTAAACAGAATTCTTGAGTGACACAAAGCTAAATCCTAGAAAAGTTACTAAAAGGAGAATTAAAATTGATATTGATAATACTCGCAATTTCAATAAAAACAATTTATTAGTAAAGTTAGAAAGTCATAGATAGTCTGCTGATTAAGATGAATCGGTGATTAAAGGAGCGGCTAAGATATCTATCAGGGAAAAAAATCAACTAGTTCATCAATTGCATTTTGCTGGTTATCCACAACATAATTAAGTACAATTTATAATGTTTGAATAGAAAGGATGTAAAAAATAAGATCTGATTCTAACTCATGAAGTATTGCAGAGGCTAACAGGCGGTGTCCTACTACTCAGAAACAAATATTATATTGTGATATATCGTGGAAAAGATTTTGTTCCCAGAAGTGTGGCTACGGCTTTAGCAGAAAGACAAGAAATGACAAAAGAGATACAAGATGCAGAAGAGAAGGTACGGAATAGAGTAGTAGAAGCAGCTGCTGCAAGTGTTGAAAATGGACAGGCGGCACTTGCAGGAAGTTTGGCCGAGTTTTATGAGGCTCAAGCACAATGGGGAAGAGAAAAAACAAGTGAAGAACACGAGATGATGATAAAAGAAGCATCCAAAACAAAAGTCACTAGAGTGGTTAAGAAACTCGAACATAAGTTATTTATCGTAAGTGTTCTTGTCATTGTTTTCCATCATAGATATTTGTTATGGAAATGCTTTTGAAACCAATTATCTGACAGCCAGTTTTTAATGCTTTGAATAAGTAGATTCTGCATTATCCTGAATACGGTTGCAACAAAATGATAGTCTAAGAGTCAAATAAGGTTTATTCATACCCCCTTTTTAATCTAATTTGGATGACTTATATTTCCCTTTCACAAACCGTCTACTTCATTTTCTTAATCAGATGGTTACTTGTGGTGAATTTCTTTGTCAGTTTCTCCATTAATCAGAGTTTGCCGGACCCTCTAAAATCTGATTATTATTTTTAGGACATCCATACACAATTATATACCATTGGGTATATTAGACCTGATTATCTAATTCTGAGCATTCAATAACTCATAATCTAGTTCAAAACATAGATCCACTCAGATAGGCTTGGGAACTGTTTTTTTCTATCATGAGTGTCCTTAGTTATGCTTTTTTATTTTATTTTCTCATGTGTTTTCTATTTATTCATTTGTTCCTTCATTATATTTTCATGCTTATTTTTTTTTTTTTGTTTCTATATAATTCTGGATTTATTTAACAGGCCCAATCTAAAAGGCTTAAAGCAGATAAAGAGTTGGCCAAGATAAGAGAGTCCTGGTTTCCTGCTGGTGCTCCTGAAGACCAGGAAACAATTACAGATGAGGAACGTGTTATGTTCAGAAGAGTTGGTTTAAGAATGAAACCCTACTTACCACTTGGTAAGTTCTTGTCCGATTCTGCACCATCTGTTTCCAGCAAAGAAGCCATGTCCTTAATTTGCAAGTCAAAAACTTGTCCTCATTAAATGATCAATTTTTTCAAGAGTTTCGTTACTTTTGATGTGTCTTTAGTCGGATTTTTTTAGGAATGGGTTGATTCAGGACTTCAGGTTATAGTTTCTCTCCGGGGGATCAAACAAGGGAGGAAAATAGCTTAGAAGGAAACTGGTCAAATGTTTGCAAGTCACCCAAAGTGTAATTGTATTGCATAAAACCTTCTTAAGCTCTTTTATTAATAGAACTAGGTTATTATTGAAATATGTATTGTGTGTAGTCATATTTTACATCCTAATCATTTATAAAAGGTTGGGGTATAAAGTGTTGGAGTCAACCCGACCAAATTCATACCAAAAGTCAACTGTTGTGACCAACTTACCTCGCACCCATTTTGCCACCTCTAGTATATTTCTTATGCACTTCAATTTTTGAAATTATTTTCTGGAATGGAGACATTGTTTTTCTCAAAATTTTATGTTCTGTATAATGTAATTTACAGGTATTCGTGGTGTCTTTGATGGTGTTATTGAGAACATGCATTTACACTGGAAACATAGAGAACTTGTAAAACTTATATCAAAGCAGAAAGATATCGAATTTGTTGAAGAAACAGCAAGGTTTTTGGAGTATGAAAGTGGTGGGATATTGATAGATATTGTCAGAGTTCCCAAAGGTTATGCTATCATGTACTATCGTGGAAAGAATTATCAGAGACCAATTAGTATCAGGCCAAGAAGCCTACCTTCAAAAGCAAGGGCTTTGAAACGTTGGAAGGCCTTGCAGAGATACGAGGTTTCTATATAGTTCTTAGTTTTTTTAATGTTATGAATTTACAACTCATAACCTGTCTTAATGTGAACTGTGCAGGCTCTCACTGAACATGTAACTGAATTGGAAAACACCATAAAGCAAATAAAGAAAGAAAATGTAAGTGTTCCTTCTATGGTATTGCCTACTCTAGATTTGTATTATTTACCTGATTATCAGGTTACTGCGACTTGAAGTCGTAATAGTCAGTCCTTACTTTGTTCTTGTCTGGATAAATTGATTCTGCATTAAAATTACTTATGTAAAATATTTTTAGATCACTTATTTTTACCTTCTTTTTTAAAAAAAAATTTAAACATAGTTGTAAATCAGTTACCGTTTAGGTTTATTTTAAATGTATTTTTGTTCAACTTTAAAATTTGGAAAACATTGAAGTAATTTTAGTTATATTTGTAAACAAACTATCATTTAATTTTTAAATTTCTGCAAGATATGTAATTTATTGGAAAAGTTTGAAAAAATACTGATATTTAAATAAAAAGTTCTTATTCGTAATAGAGATAAGTTACTTAAAAAACTAATATAAAACAAAGCATAAATAAAATATATATACCATAACGTAATAATTATAAATGTTACCTCAAAATCGAAATACTAAGCATATCTCAGAGTATACATGTCGATACTTATTTGTTACTAATCCAAACCAACAAAAACATAATATCTAATAAGGCTCCCAAAGCAAACCAACATCTAAAGTTCAATTCTTGGGAATGCTATTGAAAATTATGATTATCGGAGTGATATATGTTTTCTTTTTCAGAAACATGAACTGTTGATGGAGTATAAAATAAAAGGTAAATTGCAAAAAAGGTAACATAAATGCCAGCTTTGCCAATGTGGGTATCTTAATTGTATCAGTGCCCTAAAAGGAGTCGAAAGTTCAATTTCTTACATTTAGAGGGAAAATAAACAATGGCCAAGAAAGGAACATAAAAATGAAACCTGACCAAGAACGGTAACATAATATAACCATTTTGTGAGTAAATGAACTTCAGATTACTTTTTGGGCGCCGGTACAGTTTAGACTCCCATATTAGCAAGAATTGGTAATTATATTTCCTTTTTTGGCAATTTTCCTTAAAATAAACTGTCATATACTTGTATATTAAATTTAATATCTCAACAATATAATAATGCCTGGTGTGGTCATTTTAGCTTTTACTTCCAAGAATAATCAGAATTTGCCAAACACTCGCAGATATATTTGAATATTACATCATTTAACAACCAAAGCACATCCAAAACCCTCATCTATCTTATGATGATTTTTCAATATCATAGAATCAGTTTTTATTATGATACCTGTTAGAATACTTAACGGCTAGTTGGCCCAAATCCCATTGGACTATAGGTTTCCAGAAACTTCATGATGTGTGTGTCTATATATATATATATAGGTATTGGTTCAAGTAAAACAACTATTAAAGTAAAACAAATAAAACGATCGTTCTCTTTTAACTGAAAATCGTTGTGCATCATGTTTCCGTACCTATAAATCATAAAATTCATATTATTAATTGGTTTTATCTCCGATGCATTAGTTTTATATACTTGTTTATACACTTTGTGCTATGTGAATCTTCGTGCATCAGTTTTATATACTTGTGCTCCGTGAACCTTCGTGCATCAGTTTTACCATGATCCAATGGTCAAGAATCAAGATCTTATCCTATTTTGTTTTACTTTCATACTTGTTTTACAATAACCTTACCCTATATATATATATAGACGATCTACCGTTGGTTAGTGTGTATTTGTTGGAGGAAATTTTGTTTCTTGGAAGAGCAAGAAACAAAGTGTTGTATCTCATTTTAGTACAGGTATGGCACAAACCACTTGTGATCTCATATGGCTACGTATCTACTTGGTGAGGTTGGGTTTGCCCAATCTAGACCAATGAATTTATGGTGTGACAATGAAGCTGCTATTCATATTGCAAACAATATGGTGTTTCATAAACGTACTAAACATATAGAAGTTGACTGTCATTTCACTCAGGTAAAGTTAGAGGATGGGACAATCTCAACTCCACATGTTAGAACAGGGGGTCAGATGTGTTTGCCAAAGTGTTACCTGGAAGTCGGGTGAATTGTATTTGTAACAAGCTGGGCATGATCAATATCTATGCTCCAGCTTGAGGGGGAGTGTTAGAATACCTAACGGCTAGTTGGCCCAAAGCCCATAGGACTGTAGGTTTCCAGAAACTTCATGATGTGTGTATGTGTGTCTATATATGTATATATCTATATGTGTGTGTGTAGCATTGCACTTGTAGATGTAATTACAGCAAGATAGTTATGTATATGAGCAAATACAATTGTATGAAACCTATCTTAATGTATTTTGTAATTTTCACAAACACCCTCTCATAATATAGCAAAGCATCAGATTTGTATGTTCTTTACCTCCAATTACTATATAGCTGAATGTTATTGGGAATAGTTCATAAGTTTTCAATCAGGTTCTTCGTGTTATGGGAAACAGCAGTCTAGCCCCTTATTAAATTTATTTTTACTAAAACTATTTGAAAACTATTAAGGAGTCTAAATAAAAGTTCTGTTAGTTTTATCTTTTCCTTATAGCTACTTAGTACGAAGTAGCAACAATGAAATTGTTTTATTACAACGAGGTCTATCCAGGATTTTTTATTTTTTTTTTAATTTTTTTTTTTGCTTTTTATCATTTGAATATACCTAACAAAATTGCATGAGCTTAATAGGCTGAATACTTAAAATGTTTCTTCTTAATGCCGTTAGGGTGGTTTTGATGATATTATGGATACGAGTTCCCAAAACTTGGAAGAAATAGAACTGCACGATCATGTCTCAGAATCTATCCTGGTTAGTCTCTTATCAGCATATGTATTTAATGGATTTCGTAGTCAGTTTATCAGTCTATTTTTTAACTGCTGTTTGGGGGGTTGTAAATGTGCAGGATGACGATGAAAGTTCATGGGAGAATTCTGATGATGAAGAAGAAGATGCGGATGAAGATGAAGATGAAGACGAGGATTCTGATTGGGAAAACGATGAACAATTATAGTTGTTTGACATGTAAGATTGTCCATTTTCTTTATATTATTTTATTTTTCAGCGGTTAGGCCTGTCAGCGTATTCTCTCTATATAATATCTATCCTTGATATGAATAAAACTATCATGTTTTAGTTTTCATAGTTTAAGAGCCCTATTGCCTTCATTGTACTTTGAATCAATGCAGACAAAATACAGTAGTAAGATTCATGTCTTAAAGTGAGTTATGGGTGTGTTTGGTAGGGAGATTTAGGGGCTGAGAAATGGAAATGATTTCATTTCCTGTCTTTGGTATCCCCAAGAATTAAAGACACGATTTCTGTGAGAATTCATTTTCTGTGCATTTTGATTTCTACCTATTTTGAGAAGAGATCAGTTTTGTATAGGGGAATTTCTCCGCCTCCTTTCACTGGGAAATTGGCCTAGGCGTAAAAATAAAGGGTATATAAAGCATAATCACGTGAGTGCCACATGATCTCAATTAAACTGAAAACTCTTCTAAACCTAAGTTCTTTTTGGCTATTGAGATTTGAGGCGATTTGTCGTCCGCTGTATTTTTCTCATCTTCACCACTGCATAACTTGGTTATTTTCTAACCTTATCCCTTATTTTGGTTCATTGTTCCAATTTCCGCAACTGTTATGCTTCAATTGACCGCTGGAATATATGGATTTGTTATAGTATTTCACCTTATAAATGTTATTGCTATATATGTTTTTGTGTAACATCGATTTCAAAGCATGAATTTGTAATTTTGTGTACTGCTTTTTTATATCTGTTGTTAGGATATGTGTCTTTATGAATTATGAACACAATTTGGCTCAATTTTTATTTTTAAACCCAATGATGTTTTATAGGGAAAATATAAGTATTAGTAACATGTTGGCCAATTTACTTTTTAGCGTTAAGTTTTTGTTTTTTTTTTTTTTTGCAAGCTTTGATAATATGTCTTCTGTGACTTTAGAGGCAAGGTATGGAATTATATGATCACTGGTCACTTGCAAAAATATAACTTGAATGAGGCGTTTTCTAAGCATGTATTATGCAGTCAAATTCCTGCAGATTACGGTGCAAAATGTATCAAGACCTTCACTTGATGTCATCTAAACATAAAGTTTATGCCTCTTTAGTTGTATAAAAAGTGAAATTGGCAACAAGTAATAGAATACTTATATAAAGTGTATGGCATTCGGCTGTAATTTAGTTTCATATCCACACGAATGTGCTATTTCCTCTTCATGTTTATGTGCAGCCACTGTTTATATTTATAAAGGTGCCAACATAGGTGGAGGGTAAAATATAGTTCTATGGCAGTCGAAGAGAAGTTGATTCAAGTTGACGGAAATGTGCAAGTCTCAATTGAGCATTGGGTGTGTAATAATGTAACTGAGGCATGGAAGCTTATTCTGCAGTGGTGTGGTTTAGGTTTAGCTTCGGCTATACACACCACGTTTGAGGGTATGGCTCAACATGAGGGAGTTGCATATTTTTTTGAAACAAATAAATCGTTGTCAGTGACATTAATTCTTTTATCTGGAAATATAGGAATGGAGAAGTGTTTGGTTCTAAGAACGTTAATTCTTGTATTAAACACCATTATGTCGAGGAAACAGTGTTCATAGATTATGTCGCCTTCGCTGCCACCATCAATATAGACCCGACAAATTCTTGTATTAAACACCATTATTTGAATAACCACCAGGTCCTCTGAAGGGGTATTCTTTAAGAGGGGAAAATACACACTTCAGGGTAGAGAAGCGCTCTGCTCCGGATCTTTCCTTTTTCCAAGCGGATCTTGGTCCATTGATCTTTTTGTTGGGGCTCTTTGGCGATGGTCTGCCATATTTTTGACCGACATGGTTAGTGAATTCTTGTCGTGATATTAGCAGTGAGTTTTTGTGTGATTGCTTAGCGTGGTCCCGCGGATGCCGCCAAATGATTTAACACTAAACCGCGTTAGTGTTTGATGGCTTCGCTAAGAACCTTTGGGGGTTGAGGTTGTGTGTTTAAGACGATTTATTGGCGATTCCCATTATGGATTTTTGGTAGTTTGACGCCTCTAGGTTTAGGAGTATGGTTGTTCTTCTGTATATTGTGTGTGTGTTTGGCTCATCGGGGTATATCTCTCATTTTATGGGAAGATTTGCCTTGTCGAGGATTTGCCTTGTTGATCATCAGATACGATCCTATATGTAGACTTTCTTAGGTACAACATGCGACGACTTCTTTTGTGAAACTTAATATAGAAAGTAGAAACTAACATAAGAATTTTAACTTTACAAAATGTCAAAACATAATTATTGGTTTTTAATTGATGACTTTTGGTTAATAAATAAAAAAGAAAATTACAAGATTTCTTTCTACAATTTATGTTTACAAATCATCTTTATCTATATGATCAAGACATATGACAAAATATAAAGATGACTTAGATAAATAAGTATGTACACATATCATAGTCTTACTGTATAAACGAAAAAAGATGAGATATTGAAAGAAATAAATATGCACACTTATCACAATTCACAAGTCTCAATGTATAAACGAATGAAGGAAAAATAAATTATAAGATGATATAGCATTATGCATTAAAATTTTTACACTATTCGAATACAAAAGTACAGTCTTTTAAAATATACTTTAAAATAAAATTTTATCTTAAATGTATTACACTTCCTTCTATCCTA
>JAOXNX010000035.1:12428465-12440996 GCA_028566075.1 Solidago caesia
CCGTTATAACCCCCCCCCCCCCCCACCCCAACCCCAACGGTCATATATATATATTTTAAATACTCTACCTTTTCCAACCAGCTTCAAATACAACTACACAACATTCATTAATTTTTCAATTTTTAACATAAAAAAAAAATACGCAACTACACAACTAAACCATTTTAATCATCAAAATGGCTGCCCCTTCTTTATCATCAATTAAGCATATGACAGCTGACGAAGTCAAGGCTGCAATACGTCGAGATGTTGATGAAGACAAGGTGTTTCAAGAGGAGCTTATGGCAATCAGTGAAAAGATATTGAAGAAAAAGGCTGAAAGCGCGGCTGCAATCGATGATCTGCGAAAGGGGTGCCAGCCAAATTCTCCGGTTGAAATAATTTATGTTACCAATCTTTAAGAAAAAGATCAAACAAACATCTTTAGTTGTGGCACAAGTTGACGATGGTGTTTGCATGTTGGGAGACCAGATGGTCTATGCTAATCGATGGTAACAGAATGTCGAAGAACAGAAGGGTGTCGATAAGGTGAAGGATGCAGTTTATTTTTGACGTTTTTAGGGTTTTTTTTTTTGTAATGTCTTTTTTATTTTTATTTTTTTTAAATAAAATAAAATATGTAATTTTTTATTTTAAAGATTTGTAGTTTCTTTTTTTAAGTATTGTAATGTGTTATTAATGTTTTTTTACTAATATTATGTAATGTTTTTAATTTTAATAGAATTTTAGTTTAAAAATATAAAATGAACATTGTAGTGAGGTATGAGATCTAATGTGGTATATCAATGCCAACAAAATAATTGAATGTGGTATGAAAATGATAAAAATGAAATGACATAAAAAGATTAGTTGAAAATGAGGTATGGAATGTGATGTGAGAGGTGGATTGTCATCACCCTAAGTTTATATTTTATCAATGATGTAACGTAATACTAAATAACGAATTCTGTTTGTTTTAGTACAATGGGTTAATTATGAGGAGGCCAAGTATTTCAAGATAGCTTAAAGAATCATTAATCTTTAATTTCATTTCGAAATGAAAGAATAATCATCATGACATTGTATTTAACTTGTTCGATTAATCAGGATGGTGTGAAGATCAATACTTTCTCTTGAAATAGTGACTACATTCAAGATAAGATGTTAAACTAATAATTCACTAGCTTTATAAGAAACTGGTGCAAGGCATGCTCTTTTTTTTGTTTTCTCGATTAAAGACTTGGTGGAAATCCATGAGAATGTCGGGAATGGAAAGAAAGAAAAGAAGGTCCTTAAAGGATAGTCATGGTGGCTTGTTGGTGCATATGAAAAGCGAGGAATGAGAAAAGGTTCTCAAATGCTAATGTTAATCTCGATAACATTTTACAAAGCACCAAGTCTTTGGCTTTTTTTTGGTATAAAAATAAGAAGAAGAATGTTAAAATTGGTTGGCACAATTGGTGCCGTTTCAACATTGTATAACTGTTATATTTAAGTTTGTTAGTTCTGTATCGCCATAATTTTGGTGTATACGATTGTGAATAAAAGTTACCTTTACCAGAAAAAAAAAAAAAAAAACTAATAATTCACTAAAATTATATAAGAATATATTTTTGTTTATAATTTTTATAGATCCCATATAAAATATAAATTAACAATTTGTTATAAACTTAAATGATTTATAAATTTTTCTTGAAAAACGACTTGAGTGAAATCAATTCCACCATGTAAAATTCACCTCTCAATAAATGACCCATCCTCTACAATTGTGAGGGGTGAAAGTTCTAAGCAAATCCCAATCATTTCCAAACAGAGTGCAATCTTCACACAATAACCAAACAAATCCACTGCTGTCTACCTTATTCCGTCCTTCTCATGGGTCCCACAACCAACTTCCAACCACTAAATGCCACGTGTCACATCAGGCACACAGACACCACCACCTTTCTCATTGTACTTTCTTCAATATCATCTGCAATAGCACCACATGGTAGACTAGTGTGGACCCTCAACCTTACCTATAGGCTATAGCCATATTCATTCAAAGATTCTATAAGGGTACACGGAGTGCCCCGGGAAAAAAGATGGTCACCGGTTTTTGCCTAATTGCACACCACCCCGCCTTATAGGCGTCTAAAGGGTGGGGAGCAAAGGGGTAAAGACCATCACCGGTTTCTTCCCCATCTCTTTCTTTATTTTATTTTTGTCTTTTCTGGTATTTTGTCTTTTTTTAAGTGGGAAGATAATGATGAGGCATTCCGTCCAAGTGGGGATGAAGTGGGGAGAGATAGAAAAAGTGGGGAAAAGTGGGGAGGAGTGGTGAGGCACTCCGCCCACCCTAACCATCTAAGTAACTATATCAAGTAACTACAATTATGATGTCATCCAAAGGAGCTCAAATTGAATGAGAAGTTGGCAAAAACCATTTTGTGATGTCATCCAAGTTCTCCTTTAATAGGATAGTTAGATATATGTATATAATATTTATTAGATATGAAAAAGTATATTATATTTTATATTTTTAGTCATGTCATCAGACACATAAGCAGAAATATATATGTCAGCATGCCACATAGATAATTATTTAATGAAAATTAAGCGGTAACCGGCTACCTATTCAGCCGTCACCCGTTACACCAAATAGACAGCATCAAATAGTTGACCAGGTGGAGCATGTGGTATTTTGATGATTCTGGATTTGGCAACAGAATATGCCTCCCTCCCATCTTCGATAACCCCAAAGCAACAACCCATCTGGGGCGGGGGCCGTTTCCCCCTCCACATTTCCCTTCTCATTTCTTTCCAGATATAACACCACCACCACCACATATATATTCTTCTGCTAGTCTGCTACTACTAATAGTTTGTTCATCAGTTAATAAAAATAATAAATAAAAATAAAAATAAATAATTAATAATAATGATCCGATTATCTCCTACTTCTTCTTCTTCTTCTTGTTGTTGTTATAGTAAATGCTGTTGTTGTTGTTCATCTGTTAATTTCCCCAAATTCTTACCATCTTCTCGTCTTCAACCAACCACTAATTTAAAATTTCCTTCCAATTTTTATTACTACTTCAAGGTACATCATCAATCTCACATTCTTATTCTTATGTATATATATGGGATATCATCTGTACTGTAACATTACGCAATCTTAGGTATTGCGCCTCTCACATACCGGGGATTCAATATCGAAACTTTTTTCTTAACAAATCTGCGTTACGGATCATTTCCCGTGTGTATATATATATATTTACTATTTAGTATTTGTTACAGTTGTCCGCATCATCATCATCATCATCATCATCATCATCATCATCATCATCATCATCGGGAATTAGTAAGAGATATGGGTATGGAGGGCCGTCTTTTAAAAGACAAAGATTTCTTCTTACTGTTGCTTCCATGGATTGGGTATGTATTTTTCTTCTAATTTTTCTTATTTTGAACATTATGGTAGATAGATAGCAACAACAACAACAGGACCCAATCCGTGCATAAGCGGGTAATTGGGGTGAGATGTAGATGGTCTTGCCTCTATCCAATGGTATAGAGACCGCTTCCATAAGGCCCTCCGGCCAAACGGGGAAAGAACAGGAGGATGTAAGAGGTAAATAACCATACCTGTCGGCCGAGTATCACCTGGCTTTTATAAGTATTGTATAAGTATTTTATAGAAATTAGAATACAAAGTAACAGTCACCTGGCTTTTATAACAGTCATTTTGATAGATGGATAGATATATGATATATGATTTAACTTTGTATACTGTATTAAATCGATATTTAGTATTGCATACGATATTCATCATAACCGAATTACATGAAAATGTTTATCAATTGGGTGATTTAACTTGGCTTGCTTGTGACATTAACTATGACTTGGAATTGTATATCAGATCTTAATAATGGAATTATAACCCCACCCGTATTGCAATTTGACAAAACCAAAGTGAAATTTCAAAGTGATTAGACCCGCCCCTGCCATCAAACACGATATGATTGGCCAATGGGGTTGGTGGCCCATTGGTAAGGTCTTTGACCTTGGGGTATTCCACCAGGGTTCGAATCTCACTTTTGTAGGGGTGAATTATTGGGGGTTCTATAAAAAATAAATAAATAAAAAATCAAGTTAACCAGGTAAAACCTTTACCCAAAAAACACGATATGATTGAATGACCTTGCGAATTTAAGAACTAAACAAATTGGAATCCCAAAAGGGTATTCACGAATTTATATTATTAATCAAAAGCAAAAATTGTCGCAATACCCTAATTACATGGGTATTTAAATAGGTAAATACCTTGGGAAGGAAGCTATACAGTTCTTATACAAAATAGATTAAGGAAACATAGATATTTAAAAGTTTAAAAATAAGAAACATAGATATTTACAACGCCATTTTGGGCCCCTAAACGAGCCTGAATGGCCAAAAACACTGGTCATGGTGAAGCAATTCGTTTTGACTGTTGGCCCATTTTTGAGTAACCATGCAAATTTCGGCCCAATCTGACACCGAAATCAAATACCATCAATATCGAGGAGATAAGAGTTTTTGATGATGTGTTCACCTACATCACCAGCAGGTTCCCTTTGTGTTTTAGGATTGCATGGCTATTATTATTTGTAGCAAGTGTGTAAAAAATTGAATTAGCTATCTCAGGTTTGTGTCTGTGGATAAAACCAATCACACCGATCGGACATAACCATGTTAAATCTTTGCGTTTTCTCTTTTTGTTTATTTTTTATAATATTAGAATTGAATGTTTGCCGTACATTTATGTTTGAGGCTTTATTTAGTAGTTTAGTATCCTATGCTTGCCCAAAATATATTGAAACCAAGGATGGTGGTTTGCACCTAAGTAAGCTACACTTGGATACAGCATTTAGAAATGAACTAATGAATTTAGTACCCACACAAGTAATAGTCCTATGGAGGAAAACTCTAACTTTAGGCTTCTTTGTATCAGCACAAGAAGGATGTCTTAATGGCAATGAAAATCTGTGTACTTTTGTTGACAAGATATGCCTCTTATTTATGTGACGTCAGCAAGATTCTTGAACTCGTGGTAGGCTGACACATGTAATGAGTACGGAATACCGTTAGAACACAATCAAGAATCTTTATAGTGTTGGCTAAAGATACGAGCCTTTTAGGAAAGGGAGAGATATAGAACAAATGATAATGGTACACTAGATGCAATGTGTGTAGATTTTATGCTCTCAAACCATATGTTAACATAATAATTGATTGAAGCGAACTAGTTGGTGAATTGGAGGTCAAGAATTCTAAACATCATGAGTTAAGGCATTTAGTTGTAAGAATCATAACCCATGTCAACAAACAATTCAAATCTGGCTATAGTGCATTCAAGTCGACCTTTAAGGATTCTGAATTATTTTTAATAATACTAGTGGACATGGCTTTTAGATATCCTTCTTCCATCAATTTATAACACGGGAAATGTGAAGTCCCAAAATATTGGTTGCTCTGATTACTTGATCAAAATCGATTCTCATTGGTAAGGCCATTAGTCAATATGAAAAATACGAATGCTTATAGACTAAAGCATAGATGTGGAACTAGATGGAACCAAAACTGCTTCTTTAGGCCAAATACAATTTATATTTCGGGTGCTCAAAAATTGTAAGTGATCACAATTCAAAATGCAAGTTTGTAAACAACATCCTCCTCTTTCTGTTGTGCATTAAATTTTTCAGTGGATGAAGCACATTTGTGAAAATAGATTATGCTATAAATTATTCTTCTGTGCATTGGTGTATTTATCAAGGCTTTATATTTTCTAATTTTATTTTATTTTATAGGACATGTCTAGTTTTCCACTAGATGATAGAGCTGACAGTGATGGTTCTATTGGATACACCTTCTCGTCAAGTGAAGGTGAAGAAAGTGATGGAGATATTATGTTAAATCCAATCACTGATGTTGATATTCCAACGTCAAGTGAGCGTCGTCAACCTGATGATTCCTTGACAACGGCTGCTCAAAGGCTGACAATGATGGGTAGATCTCGGAAGAGAAGCAGGTGAGATAATTCATAGTCCTTCTATCAAAATTTTGAGTATGTCATTCTAGAAGTTATTTCCAAAAGAGTGTATTGTAACTCACCAATCCTCCATATAAGTATAAAAGTTAATGGTGACAGACTTACATCTACTACTTTTGCGTTGCAGGATTAAGTACGGAATTTTAATCAATATAGGGCTTGTTACCTTTTTGACAATGCTTCTACTACTCCTGGATTCACATGCATGGAGAATAGTTAGACTTCCTTTACCACCATTTCACTTGATATTCCCTTTTACAGCGTCTGCAATTTTAGTGTCTTTCGCCGGCTATATATGTGTTCCGTTGTTTCGTATTTCAAAGATGCAAATGATCATTAGCAAATGGCCAGCAAGGCACTCCTCTAAGAAGGGAACTGTCACGATGGGTGGATTGTTTCTTATACCTATTGGCGTAGTTGTGGCGGAAGTATTAGTTGGATTTTCTTCTATAGAAGTTTCAGGAGCATCTATAGCAACTTTAGCATTTGCCACAATTGGGCTGATAGATGACTTTTTAATTCTGGTGAAGAGGAGGAAGATCGGGTTATCTCCATGGATAAGAATTCTGTTGGAGGTAAAAGCTTTTACTAATTCTTATAGGTGGGAACTTAGACTAGTCAAGTGGGTCAAACCAAGAAATTTAGCTAAGAGGGCAACGGTCAGATGCGTTCAAAGTTGGCCATAGTCAATGTTTACAACAAACAAGGTTGGGGAACTCTCAACTCGGACTTGGCGGGAGGGGGTGAGTCTCAAGTTTTTGATGACTCGGACTCTGCTTGGGGGTACCCGGATTGGGATTTTTATATATTAAAATAATAATTTTTGAAATTATATGTAATAGAAAATTATAAATACACTAGACGCTTCAAACTTAAACATAATTGTTTAGAAACATAAACATAATACTTCAAAGTTCAAAAATACAAATATTATTTGATAGATTTAACAAATTAACAGAAAAATTAGTGACAAACACAAAGAATATCTTGGTAAAAAAACAAGAATAAAAAGATAAAGTGATAATCTTACTAAAAGTTTATTTTAAAGAATTAAAAATTTATTTAAATTTAAAAAAAGAAAAGAAAAAGAGTTGACCATCTTTGACTCGAGTCGGCTGAGTTTTACCCGAGTCAGCCGAGTTTTACCTGCGTTGACCCGAGTTTTACCCTGTTGACCAGGTTTGTAGTCCGTGTCGGGCTAACTCACCCCGTTTGGCCGCCAAGTCCCTAGCCATGTCCGAGTCCTCGGCCGAGTTTTACAACCATGACAGCAAACAATCTTTCAAAGTGTTGATATATGGTTAAGATTTGAATAATATTGTGGTAAACTAATAATATTGTTATCGTAATCATAATCATAATAAACGCATTAGTTATTTTATAAGTACAAAGGTGTTTGTCGGCTAATCTAAACCCATTTTAACCTGTCACCTAACTGGTTTGATCTTGCCATCTTGCCTCCCATACTAACTTTTCTCATTATATGGTTTATCTGCTCCCCACAGTGGGAGATCTAGAAGTGAGCTCTTACTTGATCTTTATTGCACAGGTAGCTGTTGGAACATTCTTCTATTTTTGGTTATGTACCAGGAATATATCTTCACCATACAGCATGTATACTTTCTTGTAACCATTTTCATGGTAACTAACTTAGATGTCAATCTTGCAGTGAAATCCTATAATGTTTTAATTTTCTCTCGTTCTGGATTTTAAATGTGTTATGATTTATGAAACATTTATGCTCCTGTCTTTGCCAACATCTTCCCGAGAAGTAGGTTGATGTCCAAGTCATTACTAGGTGGACATTTTATTATGACAATACGTGAATCAAAGCCAAAATATAATCTACAAATTAAATGTTCCCCATGTCTGCATGATGACATACCTGAAGAGAGGCTTATACTTTTCTAAAAGTTTTTGTCTATCTGAAATCCAATATGTTTATTATGGGTAATCAAATATATTTTTTAAGCTGTTAATTTATTGTTAGTAAAATAATGATGTTCTGAAATCTGCTGTGATTAAACATGAATCATATAATCTTGTGCACTCAAAAGCCCCTTGCCTTCATTTCATCAGCAACTACGTTGAATTTGAAACACGAAAATCCAAGTTTAAAAAAATTAACAAATGAGTTTATGTAAATGAGTATATGAATAACAAAAATGCTAAAATAATTGATGGATAACTGTAAGTCCTCTTACTGTTTGGACATTGAATGTTTAAACCTTACACTTTGGCACCTAAAATATATGCTTCTTCTTTTTGTGCAGTAAAATGGTGGTGCCTCTACCCCTACCATTGGGCCTGATATGCATGGGAGGTTCTTATTTATTATTGACTGTATTAGGTTTCGTGTCAATGGCAAATGGAGTGGAGCTAACTGATGGTCTTGATGGATTAGCGGGAGGAACTGCTGCTCTTTCTTTTATTGGCATGTCCATTGCAGTTCTTCCAATATGTTCAGGTTAGTACAGTTTGTTATTTTTTAGAACTGTGAAATTTGTTTCGAAGATTCAAATGAGGTTTACCGTTCTGTTCTTCCAATATGTTCAGATCTTGCTGTGTTTGGAGCATCAATGGCAGGAGCTTGTGTTGGTTTCCTTTTTCATAACCGGTACAAGGCTTCTGTATTTATGGGTGATACTGGAGCTTTGGCGTTGGGCGGAGCACTGGCTGCAATGGCTGCTTCTACAGGAATGTTCTTTCCGTTACTTATTTCGTCTGGAGTCATTGTATTGGAAGCACTATCTGTTATAATGCAGGTATCTGTTGCTATGATGTTTTTATTTATTTATTTGGCATGCTATTTTTGAATAATTGGTTTGTTGGAGTCATGTTTAATGACATTTACCCTAAATTCAACTATAAAAGCCAACTATATATTGATAAAAATAAAAAATGTAGCCAACATGGTAATATAGCCTATGGAGGTCCATAAATAAAAATAGAAATATGCTCAAACAATAATTCTGTTATTTTGGCCACACGCCTCACAAATTTATTGTTCAAGCCATTTTTTCTTTATAAAAATATATCTTGCAACATTTGCCATGATTTTTCCATATATTTGGCCAAAATCATGGATCACACTGGCTAAATTTACCATGTTGACTACATTTTTTATTTTTATCGATATATTGTTGGCTTTTATAATTTAATCTAGGGTAAATGTCATTAAATGGTAATAAATTTTTCCTGATTGTCTACTTTGGTAATTATAACTTTTTAATGTCCATTTAAATAATAATTTCATTTGACCAACAACAATAATATCCAATCCCGTCAAAGGCAGGGTATGGGGGAGGTGAGATGTAGACAATCATACCTCTACCCTAGGATAGAGAGACTGCTTCCAGGAAGACCTCCGACAAAAGTTTGTGTCATACATCTGAGCGGTTACATTGCTAGCCAGTCAAATTGACCTAAACGGACAAAAAAAAATCCTTCTAATTACCAAAATGGAAATTTTCTCGACGTTGTAATAACTATTTCTAGTTGAAAAAAATTCAGAGTGTTAAGCTGACCCGACCTGTTTTGACCGTTATAGAATCCAACCCAGTCTACTCATTCTGCAACCTCTACATTTTACTATTGAGCAAAAGCATGTCCAGCTATTACATAGATCAACTGCATTCTAATCTGATTTGTTTTTGGTAGGTATCATATTTCAAGACCACTAAACGGTTGCATGGAATTGGGCGACGTTTGTTCAAGGTGGTTCCCTTGCATTACCATCTTGAATCATGTGGGATAAAGGAACCTGTCATTGTTGCAGGCGCATACATTATTTCATGCATATTGATGCTGTATGCTGGATACGTAGGTCTTATATCTGTATAGCTTATTAGGCCTTATGTTTTTTCATTCTTGACACATTCATTGGATACCATGCCCAATTTGATGCGTGAGGTTATAGATTTCACTTGCACAGTAGCTCGTAGTCATATTCATCAAATTTTGACTATCATTGAAGTCTTTGTAATGTTACTTTGTTGTCGAGGTTCCTAGTTAACTTTTTGTCCGAACAACTTACTTTATTTATAGTTGTTTATGCCCAACTTTTACATTTTTCAGAATCTATCGGGTTTTGACATTCACATGTGCACAAATGGCTTTTTAGGTAATTGTGGCAATACCCTAGAAAACTTGCACAAATGGCATTTCAAATGGTGTTATGCGAACAGAATGTTTTTTTCACACATGATTTATTTTTAGATCTAGATCTAGATTTAGATTTAGACGTATTACTTGTACACCACCGGTTTTTAGCCGTACAGGCGTACACCACCAAATATGCTTTAAGGTGTTGTACAGTACAACACCTTATAGTATATTTGGTGTTGAATGGTTAAAAACTAATGGTGTACAGATCATTGTTCTTTCACTTATGTGTATCATACTATCATGTGTAAAAACAGGAAATCACATGTGAATAAAGATTATTCATGTGAACTTATGATTTACGTGTGGTTTTTTGCAAAACCAATTAAGCTGACGCATTAGTTTGGGCTTGGATAATATTGGTACAAATAGTACAAAGTAACGGTTAAACCTCACATTTAATTGATCTGCAATCAAGCTCGAGTTTCGCCTTGATTGATACGACAGTTAGCCGATTGTGAGGCGGTTTGGGTTGACGGTTATTTACCCTTTGCCACAAATATTTTGTTGGATTTATTTTGGGAGTATTTTTAAAATCGCGAAAAAAACAAGGATTGGATCAAGTGGGAAAACATTTGTCTTTCGAGACAGAGGTCTAGAGTTCGATTCTTATCCCTTGCAAGTCGGAGGCCCTTTTCTGGAATCAACCTATCTAAAGTAGGGATAAGACTGTTTACATCTCATCTTCTCCATACACTGTTGAATGCGGTATTGTGTTCTATAATCCGTGGAAGACGGTATTGGATTTTACTTTATTTTTGAAGCCATGTGAAACAAATATCAAACTATATATACACACTTTGTTGGAAATTACATATGAATTTCAAAAGGCAATATATTTTCACATATGATAAAAATCAACCGAAATAATATAACCAGGGTATACTTTTTACCGAAGAAAAAAAAAATAACCGAAATTTCTAGTTAAAATAGTAAAATATAAACATCCCTAATTAATCTTTTTCTTGGATGAAAGCAACATTTCAACTAAAAATCAACAAGAAAGATTGCTTCTATAACTCTAGTTTCCTTCCTTTTGAAAAAGATGGATTTCTATTGATGTCCCTCAATCATGTTTTTCTTGGTTTCTAACTTTTACACAAAGAAAGAAAGAAAGGAGCGTGTAAGTGTGTAACATACCCACCATTATTGACCATAGAAGCCTCCTTTTGTACCTTATATATATGACCCACCACTCATCTCGGTTTTTTGGCCGACCATTGTTATATGGTTAGCTTTTTAAACTTCAAATATGAGACAACCATAATCTAGTGGCAAGAAGGTCTCTTTCCTCGTAAAAGGTCAGGGGTTTGAATCCTACCCTGTACATGTTTGGGGTGACCACAGGTATTTAATTTCCATCTATAGTGGACCTGAGTGAGTTTTCCCCTCCAGATCTCTATGTGATAGGAGTTTCTCATCGAAGGGTTTAAATTGGGGATCTATTCGGCGAAATGGTTTTTTAGCGCGGACCCGGTTAAGACAACGTACTAAACCTTCCGAGGTTTCTCATCGAAGGGTTTAAATTGGGGATCTATTCGGCGAAGAGGCTTTTTAGCGCAGACCTGGTTAAGACAACGTATGCTAAACCTCCCGTTTAAAAATAAAATAAAAAAACATCACCACACCGTCCTTCCACCGGCTTTCCTTTTATACAACGAAACTAAACGGCTTTCATGCACTAAAACATGTTATTATGCTTGGTGGCGGGCAGAACCAAAATTTTGAAATGACTCAGTAACACAAAATTTTTGATATTTGCATAAAGTAAAATTAAAAAACACGTTTTGTTTAGAAATCTTAAAACAAGAATGCTTACTATCCGGCCAATAGACGGATATTCTTTTTTTTTTTTCACATCCGTAAAACCAACAAAAAATATACAGTAACTATTTTGAAAGGATTATCTTTTGTAAGCCGGACGGGTTTGTAGTACTTGGGGCTATCCATTGTTTTATGATATGATGTCACAAGAGTAAAGCTTTCGCATCTCATAAATTAGTTCATCCTATAATTCTTGAGCATAATACATTCTGAATTTATAGGAAACACAGTTAAACACAACATCCAAGCAAGAAAAGAATTCTTGAAATTAAAATGCTTTTACAAAAAGAAGACTTAGATGGTTCTGCTCTAACAACTTGTGTGTTTCATTTTATTTTTTAACGGCAAAAGTTTTATTAGAAACGGCATCTCAAGGCAAGCTGTCTAAACAATTACATCGAGAGAACATGATTTAAAAGCCAATCCTCCCATCTAATATACATTGTGTGTTTCATGACTTACATTTGTACCCTTTTGTTTAAACGAAACTATAT